>JAPFFP010044481.1:0-12370 GCA_026153255.1 Solanum medicagineum | reverse complement strand
GACAATTGATGACATTGAAAAACCCACAGTGTCTCAGAAGACAAATGTTGCAGATCAGATGCCAGAAGCAGCAACAGTACCATTCATGAGAAATGGTGATTTTGTGCCAGAAGATATACCAGAAGTAGAAGACAATGAGGAAAGTGATGGTGCTAAGCAGGGGGAGCCGCAACCCCATCTGGCAGAAGTTTCAGGACTATCACAATGCCAAGATGATGGTGGATCTCCTCAAATTGTTCAAGAAGTTCGTAGATCTGAATGAGGTCGGATTCCATCGAGAAAATATCCAGAATCCGAGTGCCTTCTACTTACTGAAGATGGAGAACCAGAGAGTTTCCATGAAACAGTATCTCATAAGGACAAAGAAAAATGGTTTCTCGCAATGCAGGATGAAATGGAGTCTCTGTAGAAAAATCATACTTCTGAGATCATATAATTTCCACGAGGGAAGAAGGAATTGAAAAATAAATGGGTGTTCAAGCTGAAAAAGGATGGCAGCGGAAAAGTGGTGAAATACAAGGCAAGGCTTGTAGTCAAAGGATTCCAACAGAAAAAAGGGATCAACTTTGACAAGATATTTTCACCAGTAGTCAAGATGACTTCAATTAGAGTCGTACTTGGAATGGTCACAAGTATGAACTTGGAGCTTGAACAGATAGATGTAAAGACAATTTTTTTTTCATGGAGACTTAGAGGAAGAAATCTACATGGAGCAGCCAGAAGGTTTTGAGGTTTCGAGAAATAACCTCGTATGCAAGCTGAAGAAAAGCTTGTACGGTCTGAAGCAGGCACCTAGGCAGTGGTATAAGAAATTTGACTTATGCATGGCAAGTCAAGGGCACAAGAAAACTTCAGCAGATGAATATGTCTACATTCAGAAGTCCTCTAATGAAAATTTTATTGCTCTTCTACTATATGTAGACGATATTCTGATCGTGGGGAAAGACACAACGAAGATCAACCAACTGAAGAAGGAACTCTCTAAGGTTGTTGACATAAAAGACTTAGGACCGGCTCAACAAATATTAGGAATGCAGATCACCCGAGACAGGAAGAACCGGAGGTTATGGCTATCTCAGGAAAATTATATTGAACCAGTGCTTGCACGGTTCAACATGAACAATGCCAAACTAGTTAGCATTCCATTAGCCAACCATTTCAAGTTGAGCAAGAGATCATGTCCCTCATCCAAGGAAGAGATTGGTAAGATGTCGTCTGTACCATATTCTTTAGCAGTCAGAAGTCTGATGTATGCAATGGTGTGTACAAGGCCAGATATTGCTCACGCAGTGGGAAAGGTGAGTCGTTTTCTCTCCAACCCCAGGAAAGAGCATTGGGAGGCAGTAAAGTGGATTCTCAGATACCTTAAGGGTACAATGAAATTATGTCTTTGCTATGGGGGAGTTGATCCAATCTTGGAGGGCTATACAGATGCAGATATGGCCGGAGATCTTGATGGTAAGAAATCTACTTTAGGATTCATTTACACTTTTGCAAGGGGAGTTGTTTCATAGCAGTCAAGACAACAGAAGTGTGTTGCTTTATCCACAATCGAAGCAGAATACATTGCTGCCGCGGAAGATGGAAAAGAGATGTTATGGTTAAAGCGTTATCACCAAGAATTTGGAATCAACCAAAAGGAATATAAGGTACATTGTGACAATCAGAGTGCTCTGGATTTGAGCAAGAACTCTATGTACCATTCTCGTACAAAACATATTGATATTCAGTATCATTGGATACGCGAAGTGATGGATCGACAACTGTTGAGACTAGTGAAGATCCATACGAAGGAGAATCCAGCTGATATGTTGACGAAAGTGGTGACTCGAGAGAAGTTAGAGCTATTTAAAGATATAGCCAGGATGCTTGTTCCGGATATGGATGGAGGGGGAGAATCGAAGATTATTCCGGCCACCATTGTTGAAACTGCCAGCCACCATTGTTGAACCTGGCAGCCACCATCTTGGACCATATCTTGGTCAAGATTTTGCAGCCACCAACAATCCACCATTTTTGAAAATAAATGTTTTGTTCACACCTGCAAAATCCACTATAAATAGAGGTACAAATCTCATTTGTTATATCACCAAGAACACCAAGACAAGAGTGTAATGTGTGTGGTTGAGAGTTGTTTTTATAATCTATTCTTGTGAGTAATAGAAGAAATTTTTTCCTCTCAAATTCGTATTTACCAACGCTTAATTATTCCTTTGGCTTCAACAGTCACAACCTCATATGCAGTTGGTTCTGTAGCCTACCATCTACGGTTTATGTTTACTCAATTTTTTTGTTTAATTTTTATATTTATATGATAAAAATCTATCAATTATCCATTTGATTGTAAACTTGATTATTATTGTGGATTAATTTAAAATTATTAATCCTCCCGTTCCATTTTATATGTCACCTTAAACAATTTAATTTTAAAATTTTCTTTTTACCCTTAATGAAATGATTCTTAACCACACAAATATCTCAGAATGATTTTAGACCACAAGTTTCAAAAGTCTTACTTTTTTTTTTCTTAAACACCATACTAAGTCAAAAGGTGCCACATAAAATGGGACAGAGGGAGCATAAAAATTTATATACTTTCAATTTTCAATTCGCCTAAAGGAATTATATTAATTGGGTCACCCATGTCGGTCAATCAAATTAATTTAAATAATGATACTATTCAGAATGTATAAAAGGACTCCTCTTTCAAAAATTAAAACAAAAAGTTTTTTGTTCTTCCTTCTCTTCGTCTTCTCTCCCAATTCCTGAAAGGTTCTTGTGTCGTATCTAGTGTAGATTTTTTTTGCAAATAGCGAACAAACTTCTGTAATAGGTACGTGATTATAGACTGTGATTTTTTGGTGTAATATGCGTTTCATAAACATATAATTACACTTTTTAACTTATAAAACAATATTGAATCCTACAAACTAAGTGTTTGATGAGATTCTTCACCTATTATATTGTGAATCCTTTCCAAAGAGAAAAACTTGTCTTCTTCTGGCAAGCCATCATATATAGATTCGTTGTTTTTTTGGAATTAACGTATGGTTTGAAGTGTTGTGTTTGGATTCTTTTGGTTGATTTCTGTTCATCTACACGTACTTTTATCAGTGCATGCATAATATTTCTGTTTATTTGCGTGCTCACTAAGTTCCCAACTGATTTACTTGCTCATTAGGTTTTGAAAAAATTCTTGTTTTAAAGTATTTTTAATGTTCATAAATAAGATATACAAAAGTGCCTTTTCTATCAACTTTTCATTTATTAATTTATTTTTGTAACTTTGTGTTATTTTACTTTTTTGTTTTCCTTGAAAAAGTCAATGAAAAGTTCTTATTTTTGATGTCTATCATTATGGTATGTTATTTATTGTATTTTAATTATTCCATTATTATGTGTTTATTCCTTTCTTGTAGGATTGTTATAATTTTGGTAAACACCAGTTAGACAGTTGCTCATGGATTTGCACTGCTTCTCTTATTCGTTGCTATATTTTTATTTTTATTTTTTGTTTGTATTTGAATTTATTTACTTGGTGAACTAAGGTTCTTTCAAAAATATATTTTTTTTACTCCAAGAGCTACGATTAACCTAACTTGTATCGTGAGATTCAACTGAATATATTGATGTCATAAAAAGTCAATTAAATTAAGAATTTTCAGATTCTAATTAAGATGATATTTTATGAAATAATTTATTTAAAAAAAGATAAATATAAGATAAAATCATTTTCAATTTCTTATATTAGTTGATAACTTAGATCGATCATCAAAATGACTTCTTATGATCATTTATAATTTGAAAAAAAGAAACCACCCTATAAGGATATCTTGTGTTATTAATTTTTACCAATATCTCATAAAAAGGGTTATATAAATATATAACAAAAATAATATTTGAGATGAATAGTAAAATCGATCTGTCCGATATAAGTAGGTGTAAATTGGCATATGTGAATTATAAAGTTGAGAGGAATTGAGAAAAATCACATCAAATCTTGAAAATATCATACCATGAGATTGTTTTAATTTATTTATTCCACACCTTACGGAATAAAAATCTTCCACTTGTCTGCGCTTTGCCGGTGAAAACATCAATGTAGATACTAAGAATTAAACAAGTTTTTCGATAGTCACAAGTACTATTGATGTACGTACCATATTTCTAAAAAGATATTAAAAAAGAAGAAGTAAAAATTGGGGACGGTATTACAAGTTCAAAGAATTGAATTGTTACTTATAATATAAAAGTTTAAATAGTCAATCAACTGAGCTACTAAGATTCCAATTGATGTATGATTTTATTCTTTTCTCCCTCTATTTTTTCCCCCTCTTTATTCAATTAATTAAAGTTGGTTAAAGTTTTGAAGAGATTGCTTTAATAGTTACGTAGAATGGAAATTAGTCACCTAAAAAAGATATAACTAAATTTCTATGCGACAAATAATGAAATAAATAGGGAAGAGAACTAATACTAATGATAGTATTCAGTAAAGTACGATTTTATGTGTTTTATAAAGTGATAATCCTACAAGTTTAACAGGAATCATTTTTAGGAGTTTCTTGTTTATGATTGATCCTCATAGCTCACCAATATGAATTATGATATATTGGTTGGAACTGCAATTTATCCTTAACTAGATGTGTCAGGTTCAAGCCTTGGACATGAAGAAATTCTTGTTGAGAGCGTCAACACAGAATAGGTCTGTAGTGCGCGATCTGGATTTATCCAAATTTCAATAACACTATAATAGACTTGCACATTCTGAATTTAGAAGGATTTTCAATGTAGACATCAAAGATCGAGTGAAATTTTTTTTTAAAAAAATCCTCAGAGCTCATAATAAATAACATAATGATCAATAATGGCATTGAAAACCAAGGAGTAATAACGCTGACTTCATGAGGGAACAGTTTCATAATGAGTAGCGTTGACTGTTAATTTTTCTTCCTAGTGTTTTAGACTTAGTCCAATACTATTTCATGTGTATCACTGTATCATTCATCCACGTATCTCGCCCCCTTTTTTTTTGTGTGTGTGATTTAAATTATTATCCATGTATCATGATTTTATTGGGCATGTCTCGATTATTGTTTACCTTATAAAAAAATCAAAATTTCTTTGGCATATCCTTTTTGGATGTATTATGATTCATTTGCCGGAAGAATATAAAAAGAAGGATATAAACTAGGAAAGGAATAATTAGTTAGCAGTACATGATATTCTTGTTAGGGGATGTTTGGATGGGTTTGTTCGTTAGACATATTTTTAAGTTTTTAATTTTTGGGAGTGTTTGAGAAATTTTAAAATAGTTAAAAATAACTTAAAATAAGTCAAAAGTTAAAAGTTAGTCACCTCTTACCCTTTTTTTTAATCTTAAAAGCCATTTATGTTTGATCAATAAGTTTATCTTTTTATCCCGAATGTTTGCTTATAATTTTTATATTATTTTGCTCCTATTTTTTTTTTCTATTTTTTTCTTTCATTTTTTTTTAAATTTTATTGTTTCTTTTTTTTGTTTGCTCTTTCTTTCTTCTATTTTTTTTCGTTCTTCCTGTTTTTTCTTTTCTTCGGTTTTCTCTTCTTTTTCTTGCTCTTTCTTTCTTTTTTTTCTTCTAAATTATTTTCCTCTATTTTTTTATGGTAAAAAAGAAATATAGTCAGTTCTTATTACAAATATAATTTTAAAAATACTCAAATATGTATTTTATTACAATTATATATTTTAAATATTAAAAATAACTTAGACATATTAATTAACTTATATAATCAATTTATATTGAAGATGAATTAAAATAAATTAATTTTAATTTTATCTAATTTAGAAACAAAAAGTCAGAGTAATAATTAACATTTTATAATGTGTAACAGTTTAAAGGTATTTCAGAGATTTTGATCAAGAAAGTGCTTAACAACTCTTTGGTACCAAACACATTAACAACTTTTTTTCAGCTTAATCACTCTTATCCAAACATATAACTGCTTATTTTCAAAATAAATTTCAACACTTTATAAAGTGCTTTTCAAGAACTTTTTAAAAATTACTTTTTTTTAACTAATCCAAATAAGCTCTTTAACTACGTTACATGAACTTAAAAATCTGCAAGAAACATGGAAGTTGTATTGTCATCGTGGACTTGAATTTCAAACTTTTTAATGGACACCATGTATTGATGGCTAGCTGTATATTTATTTTATTTTTATGTATTTGTTTGTAGTGTTATTAATTTATTTTTAAAAATATTATCAATATGCTTCTTGCCTACTAAGAGAGTAGCATAGTTACTTAACTAATGGAAATCATGTTCATTCTTCTTTAATCCGTGCACTTGACAAATGGCAGATTACTTCACAATTACTCAACGCAAACTTAATTAACATGAGCATTTTTTAAAAGAAGAATTATTTGTTGATTCTTTAAATTAGATCGCTAATCGACATTAATCTATTCTGAACTAGTTAATTATGTAAACTTCAACAGCTTTCTAATAGGAAACTAAAATTTTAATAAAAATACCATAGCTAATTATTTTATTTTAAATAGTTCAAAAATAAAATCTACTTATTTTCTTTGTTTTGAATCAACTGTCAGAGGGAAGAACTATTTTGATCTATTTGAATGGTTAAACGATATTTTGACAAAAAAATATCACCTAAGACATTTTTTAAGCCAAAAATACAATGAAAGATAAATTAAACTTATTTTATATGATTCAAAAGTATTTTTTATCGATTCAAAAGTATTTTTTATCAATTCAAAATGTTCTAGATAAGATCTAACTAGAATCTTATCAACAACTTTTCTACATAAGAGAAAAGATATGAGTTTCTATTAATTCTCCAATGTCTTTTTTAAGAAATAATGACAATTTTTCTTCTATCTACCAGAGGGAATCTTTGTCTGTAAACGAAAAAATGGTAAAAAGGTTATTATTGAGCGATTGCAAAATATTTCAATAATTTGAAGTCGGAAAATTTAATCTACAAAAATTTTACTCATTATTATTTGTTTATAATTATAAATTTTAAATATAATATCAATATAATTCTGAATTTGAAATTGCCGTTTGCCGTTATTCTCACTACAAGAAAATTAACTTAGAGCTATAAAATACATTGTAGCTAAATAAGAAATTTTTCGTAGCGAAACGCTTTAGCTACAATATTTTGTTTGTAGCTTTCATAGCAAGATGTAGTGTAGCTAAGGATTTATACTTATAGCTACAAAATAAAAATTAATCGTAGTTTCAATAAAAGCAAATTTTTGCCATGAAAAATATACTTGTAGCAAATTATTTTATTCTTGTGCTACGATAAACAAAATATGTTGCTATCTTTACTCTTTACTCTAGTAGCCACAAAATGTAGTATTGTAGCAAAAGATTCAATTTATTTGTCACAAAAATTTAGACTTGGTGGCTAGTTCTATAATTAATCTCGTGGCAATAGTACTCATATTTAGTTATGAATTAAAAATATTCATAGTTATAACTTAACGTATTTGCCACAAAAAAATTTACACTTGGTGGCTACTTCTATAATTGATCTCGTGGCAATAGTACTATATTTAGTTATGAATTGAAAATTTTCATAGCTATAACTTAACATATTTGCCACAAATATTTAGACTTGGTGACTAGTTCTATAATTAATCTCGGGGCAATAACTCATATTTAGTTATGAATTAAAAATTTTCATAGCTATAACTTAACCTATTTGCCATAAATATTCTCATATTATAGCTAAAAATTCATACCTTTAGCCATAAAATATATATATCGTTGTAGTTTTTAAAAAAATTTGCTACAAAAAAATAAATTTTTTTAGCTATGTCATTTGTACGTGGCAATTATAGAAGTTTATGTGTAGCTACAAATTCAAAATTTCATAACTAAAACCTCACACTTCATTGTCACAAGATATAAGTTCTAGCTAATTTTTTTTTACAATGATAATGTGTATTCATACATACTATTATTTGCGTGACAATTATATATGATGTTTTACAAATTAAATTTTTTTTAAATACTAATTCATATAATATAGTTGAAATTTGACATGAAATTTATAAAAATAATGTAAAATACATAAAACTATGTAACAAATGTAATATATTAGAGAAAAAACTTAATAAAGGTTCAACAATGTCATTCAAAATGATGAAATATTATTTTACTCTAACATATTCTTTTACAAGAATAATAGCAATTTTTGTCCCATCAATTTGGCCTGATGGTTTCATCACTCCTTCATAAGATGCAATAAAATTAAAAATCGCATAAGAAAAAGATGTACAATACAATATTCAATTTAATTTGAATGTAATTTCTTTTTAAAAAAATATATTTACTAAACAAGTGATATAAGAGAAAATATACCTATAGAAAAAAATTACTTACAGTTAGAAAATCATTTGATTGTCGAACTTAAGCTGCAATCATCATTTGAAATTTTTCTTCCCTTTTGAAATCATCATTCTAACTAAGTATAAACAAAGAAAACAGATAATATACCCACTTTTAATTTTAATAAATAAACTCATGGACATAAAGTGAAAAAGAAAAGAAAGATGAAATAACGTAAAGTTAAAAAAAAAAAAAAGATGAACATACCTTCAAGATGACAACCAAGAATTGAAACTGGAGGTAAAATTATAAAAAGAGGAGAAAGTGACGTTTGGTATTGATTTTTGAAAAGGGAGAAAGTAACCTTTTAAAGTTATTGTAGTTTTCTTTTTAAGTCTAGTCTCTTAACATTTTTTACTTATTATAATAGGAAAAGAAATATGCCAATTAAGTATACAATAATGTTTGGAGGGAAATATTTTGGAGGGAAATATTTTTACTTTCAGTAGAGTTCCCGGCCCCCAAGTCTACAGTAGAGTTCGATAGGAGATTGGCGCGGGTCGGGATATGGCCCTGATGATAGAACAGGCTCGCAGGGCCTCTTTGATGAGATGGGTTGCTGACCACATTTCAGAGCAAGGTCAGGACCCTGAGTTGATATCTACGTCGGTAGAGTCCATAGAGAAGGCCTCCCTCAACTTCATCGATAAATTTTAATGGGTTGTGGTGAGATCACGGATCTGGCCTACACTTGCAGATAACACATTGACACTAAACCATGCAATACTGGTTGCCAGCATCTTGGTTAGCTATGAGATTGATTAGGCCCGCCTGATTGCAGAGCAGATATATGAGGCGGCCCTGAAGAAGTCCACCTTCATCCTTTTTCCATGCTTGATATATATACTCTATATAGAGTCAGTGGTGGGGATTCTTCACCATTTGGAATCTTTGATTGAGGTTCAATGGACACTAGATATTAACCTGATAAAGACTGATGAGAACCCAGTAGCTCACAATGAGCACCACGCCCCCCGGTTTGGATGCTAGAGATGTTCGTTGCGGTGCCACCGCCTGAGCCTCCATCTACTACCACTACTGCTGCTCCCATTGCTTGAGCACCCCCCCCCCCCAACAAACAAAGACTAATGTAGAGAGGGGGCTAACTACTACTACTACTGTCCCAGATGCCATGTCCATACCGACAACCCCGTGAGTATGGTTTATGTGTCAGCGAGATCTATTCAGGCCATGGCACAGAGGTAGGCTTGCATTGAGTCCCAGTTGACTTAGTTATTACAACAAATTTGGCCCTGGGTCTACCACGCCATCTCAGAGGTTGAGGCTAGGATACAGGCACTTGTAGCGGCTGCTATCAGGAGAGACTCGCACTCGTGGACAGCCGCATTGATGCATTCGAGAAGAGAGCACAGTAGAGCCTTAGCTTAGCATGACCTGCCGACATGACAACCATTCTGACGGAGATCTAATAGCTCCAAGTCGAGATGAGAGTAGCACTAGCAACACTAGTTGTGCTCCCATCGATCTATCCCACTAAGGTGGTGATAGATTTTTATGTCATGACATGGACCCAGGGTCTAGGAGTGACATAGCGAATGGAAACCCGAGTGTCCCTAAACAAGCCTCAAAGTATCCATATTCACATTATCGGTTTGGAAGCGTATAAAAATAGTAAACACATAGTTCTAAGTGACGGGAAAGTAGGACTCAAGCTATAGGAATATCATAGGGAAAGGGATTAGCATGGATTCACATAACATGTAACACATAAAGACTTAGGGGCAAGTAATATGACTTACTATATGGGGGCAATACTGGACTTAGAATCTTCCACATTTCCACATCAAATCATACATACTTATCATATTACTCATAATCAATCCATAATAGCCATATCCAATAGACAACCATAGTCATAGGCTTCAAATACAACACATAACACATAGATTGGACAAGAGTCTATAAGATGTCCAACAATGCCTCTAAACATAAAATTGGATGGAGCCCAAGACATGTCTCAGGCTCATCCTCGAAGTAAATAACATAAACAAGACTTAATAGATAGAGGAATGGTAGCTTGCCCTTGGAAGATAGGACTTACCACAACAAATGTCTCAAATCTGATCTAGCCATCAAACGGTGGAGGAACGTAATCTCTGGTCCTTACATAGTTAGATCACGTACGAAAAAAGTATGCGTTAGTACGTTTGAAGATACTAGTATGAAAGAAAGATGATGTTAACCTGCCCAATATGTCACTGAAAACCATAGAGTAGCCATAACCCACATATAGTAGCACTCAATGAGTCACTCCTTGCCTGAATTGTGTAAAGGGAGGGTTGTACCCATCCTCATCAATACACACTTAGCTTATGACATGACTTTGTATAAGGAAGGTTGTACCTATCCTCATATATACATTGTGTAAAGGGAGGGTTGTGCCCATCCTCATCAATACACACTTAGCTCATACATACATGTGCACAGGAAATGTTATACCTATCCTCATCTAGCATTGTGTAAAGGGAGTGTTGTGCCCATTCTCATCAATACACACTTGGCTCATACATGCATGTGTGTAGAGAAGATTGTACCTATCCTCATCTATGCATTGTTTAAAGGGAGGGTTGTGCCCATCCTCATCAATACATACTTAGCTCATGCATACATGTGCATAGGAAAAGTTGTACCTATCCTCATATATGCATTGTGTAAAGGGATCGTTGTGCCCTTCCTCATAAATACATACTTGTAATTACATACTCATGCAAGATGTCATATCATATGCACACCAATATAATTCGTATTCATGTAGAAGTCAAGTTCATATTACTAGCAAATTAGGTCATAATGGTATTCAACTTGTATCATACTCATATTCTTAGATTCATGCTTAATTTTTGTTCATAACCATAATCTCATCAAAATCATATATATAAACATCATTGGGTCTTGACCCACTTCATAATTTTCATAAAATCCAATGGTCATGAATGCATATACTATGAATGAGATAGGAATAACATGGTTAATAGAGATTCAAACTTAAATCAATAATACATTATGAAATTCAAGTAAAGCAACAAGTAGATTTACATTTAAATCATAATATAGCTTACCCATGCATAAATCAAGCTTAAAAAGGGACATGCACTTTCATAGCTTCATAGTCTCAATGCAAACCATCATATTAGGGCATAAAATAAGTTAAAATAAAACATAAAGTACAACCCACACATAAATTGAATTTAATAAATCATAGCAATGAAAACCCATACTTAAAGTAAGCTTGAATTCTTAAAAATTCAAGTGAAAGAGTTTTGGGTCTTCTTCGTTGAAAGGGACCAAGAATCAAAATCCACATACCTTGCTTAGGAAGATGACTTTTGAGAAGAATTTAGCTTGAAGTTGGAACCCCAATTGGATCTTATCTTGGATAAGATCTTGAAGATGAGACTTGGAGAGAATTTTGAGAGTTTGATTCTAGAAACTAAGGGTTAGTATTTAATGAGGGATTAGAATTAGTGTAGGAGAGGTTTAGGAATGCAAATGGGGGTTTAAAGGTCTTAAAAAGCCTTAGGGATGGGTCAAAATATCAAAAAAAGATTAATAAAATTCCCTCTTAAATTATATCCTGAACTTCTCATGGCTAGCTTCACGGACCGTGAAGCTCTTCATGGTCTGTGAAGGCACTCCGTCTAGCCCAGACAAGTTCTACGAACAAGGGCATAGCCTCTTACTCCGAACTTGGAATGAGGTGAAATCAGATGCATTGGAAAGATAATTTAAAGAGATTCAAACTTGATAGATCATGGTCTATACAGTTCATTTTATGCTAAGAGATGTGACCATTTAAGTTTGACCCTTCTATCGGTACTTGTGAAAAACTTAGCCAATGGAATTCCTTTGAACTTGGCTTGATGTAGTAGAATCATGATGACCTTAAAAAACATAAATAAGCTTGAATTAAAGGCTTGATTGTGAGAAGACTTGAGCTTGAA
>JAPFFP010044480.1:0-34971 GCA_026153255.1 Solanum medicagineum | reverse complement strand
AGAGGAAACTCTGCCAAAATTTTGACAAAAATCTGTAGCCTACAAGGTTAGAAACCCAGTTTGATGCCGTTTGGGTGCCTTATCGGCACCAGTCACGGTCCCTGGAACGGGTCGTGACAATATTTTATCAAACACTTGGTGGGTTCATAATGCTAGTTCGAAATCATGTAATTCAAGAGAATAATATGAGAAAACTCAGTGTAAATCAACCACCAACATATAGTAAAATCCTAATGTACATACCCTGAAATCCATCAACAAATCTCATAATAGACCATAGGTTCCTAGCTCAAAACATGCATAGTTTCAATAGACAAAACCAGTTCATAATATAAGCTTGTAGTCAATATACATTCATAGTCAATCACCATCATAAAACCCTAACATAATTTATAATCAAAATCTATAATAAGAGACACCATAAATGATACAACTTTAAAACATGCAATTTTCATAAAAAGGAAGATTGGGCTCCATGGGTGAAAAGACCTAATGGATGAAACCCACATACCTCAAACTTGAGTTTTCTTGAGTTGAGCTTGAAGAGAACATGGGCTTAAAGAAAATCCTTGTGTTCCATAGGCTTGAAATCCTTGGAATTTGAATGAGATATTTGGTTAAGTCTTGGAGAGTGTTTTGAGAGGGGCTTTAGTGATATAGAGTTGAAAAATGACCAAGTATAGTTTTTTTCACGCATAAGCGGGCGTGGGGCTATGACCCCAATGCCCTTGGACTGAAATGAAAAGCCAAGGAAAAACTAAAACTAGTCTGCATCCTTGGAGCGATGCGGACCCATTGTGCAAGCCCGGTTTGTACTGCTCCGCGCCCCTAGCACGTCGCGTGCAGGGCATGGACAGATATTACTGGATAAGGAAAATTAGTGAAAATTATTTTTCACTATGGGTCCTCTAGAATTGGGGTTATACCCATTTCCCACTCAATTTTTCCTTCTGGTCAAGAATATGAAGTCGGAGTTTGGATATCACGCACGAATTTTGAGATATATGAAAATTACGATTATGGGCATTTCCAAAGCACATTTTTGGGGCGTTTCAGTTTCTGAAAGTTGCATCCTGTTATTATTACAAAAGGACTCCTCCTTCCAATCAAAAGGAGTATGTTAAAAGAAAAAAATTTATTGGCTTTCTATTCTTCTTCCTCATCCAATTCTAAAAGGCTCCATTGAAGAATCTAGTGAAGAGTTCTTCTCCAAGAGAGGTTTATGTAACAGGTACATGATTATAGATTGTGAATATTTTGCTTTAGTTCATATTTCATAAACATGTGATTGCACTATCAGACTAGTGAAACTAATTCAATGATCTTGCAAACTAAGGTTTGATAAGAGTCTTAATCCCCAATGGCGAATTCACAATTAAGTTGGCCTACAAACTACTCACTACTTAATAAAATGTGGAGTCGTCAACACATTCCAAATATTCTTGGATTTGGAAGTTGCAGTGCCCTGACAAACTAAAATTCTTTCTACGGTTATGTAAACATGAAAGGCTCCTAAAAAAATACCATTTGCATTCAATAGGAATAGACATAAGCCCACTATGCCACCACTGCAATTCACCTGAAACATGCCGACATATCTCCTAGAGTGCCTAAAGGTACGAGCACATTGGAAACAACTAGGACTCCTATAAATAATTAACCAAATAATAAACTCCAGAGTAAACAATTGGTTAGATCATCTGACAAACCTAAAATTCACTATTAAACACAATCTACATTACAATGAAGCCTTTCCCTTCTTCATATGGAACATCTAGTTAGTGAGGAATGAAAATATGTTCAATGATACACAGCGAAATACCTTCAACCACACACCCTACAACAACGCAATGGAATACATGGCTTTATCAGGGCAAAGAGGTAAAGCTAGGAAACAACACATTAAATATGGTAAATGGAATCCTCCACCAAGGGCTTTAAGCTAAACACAGACGAATCATATGTTGGCAGCACATAAAGGGATGAATATAGGTATTCAGGAGGGAGAATGGGTGTTAGGGTGTGTAGGGAACACAATGGAAACTGTCAAGACTTAAGCCTAGAGCCTAGACGTGACATAACGAATGGGGAACTTGAGGGGACCCCAAACAAGCCTCTTTACATATCATTACACAAGCCTAAAATTCACTATTAAACACAATCTACATTAGAATGAAGCCTTTCACGTCTTCATATGGAACATCTGGTTAGTAATTAATGAAAATATATTCATTAATACATAGTAAAATACCTTCAACCTCACACCCTACAACGACACAATAGAATACATAGCTTTATCAGAGCAAAGAGGTAAAGCTAGGAAACTACACAGGAATACGTAAAACAGAATCCTCCACCGCATGGCTTTAAGCTAAACATAAACGGATCATATATTGGCAGTACAGGTAGGGGTGGTATGGGGGGTATTTAGGGATTCGAAGGGAGATGTGTTAGGTATGTAGGGAAACACAATGGAAACAAACAATTTTAAAGCAGGATTACTAACCCTAGTATAAGGCCTCCGACTAGCAAAACTACATATATAACCTAGTATCTCTAGAAATCAATGTGGACTATAGCAATGTTATCTTTTTTTTTTTTATCAATAATGCTAAGTACTGGAACATTATATATGATTGCAGGGACTTTCTTCATCAATTGGGGAAAGCCCCCCCCCCCCCATTTATTAGTCGCAGTTATCGTGAAGCAAATATCGTAAGAGACGTGCTTGATATGGAGGTCGATGCAACAATGTACATTCCTAATCCTGTAAATATTCTTGAAGTTCAACTGTTGTTTTTTTGGGGGAAATATCGAAAAAGATAAAATTGGAACTCTTTTTACAAGATTAAAGCAATGTTCGACATGTAATTCTATGGTTGTGCCAACCGTACCAACTTTTTGCGACAATCGTGTTAACCTTCCTCCCATAAAATGTACTTGTAGGAAATGTAATCTGCAATTATTTTGTAATGATGCATATTAACTATTAATATAATGTCTTCCGTTTTACCAAAAAATAAAGATAGGTTAAAAGTCAGGTTTTGTTGATTTAATATTTTTCCTATAATACATAATAAAAACTACCAAAGTTATCTATGTCAAGCAGTACAATTTCATTTTTAATACAACTTTCTCAAACTTCATGTTGATGTCTTATATTTTTATCTCAATTTATGTGATAAAATTCAATTTATAGAATTTGTTTTTTAAAATTTAATTATGAAATCGTACATAAAATTTAAGTTATTTAAAAAATAATCTACATATATAAAATTACATAAGAATACTATAGATAATAATAATTAATAATCTAAAATAATTAAAGACCATATGGATACATTATGGTCAAAATTTTTTGTTAGACTCTCACAACTCTGAATTCAATGTAACATAATCAACACCCTATCTCAACAGTTATTTTGACTCTCATACCCCAACTACTCACATAAATAGAGATAGAATGAGTGGTTATACTTCAAATAATAAAATGTCATGTTTAGGATTTAAATTTGGAATAGTAAGGTACATTTTAAATTCCTAAATCACAAAGTTAATATTTAGTTTTGTGCTCAAGAGATTTAAAATTTGCATATACACACTAAAAAAAACTTTATATATTTTCTTAACTAGTGTTATCTAATCGTGATTTAACCTTATGTAATACCCCGTGAAATTATCGAAATGCCCCTAGAACGTAATCATGCGCATAATGCATCTTCCAAACTTGGATGGAAAATTCGAGATTGGATTTGCGATCAGCACGAAAAACTGAGTGAGCAAGTGGTTTCGACCCGATTTTATAGCAATCAGATCGAAAAATAATTTTTTGATCCAAAAATCAAAATAGTGAGGGTGTGTTTTGGGGCCGTGACGCGAACCTACCGCGGACCTGTTGCAGACCCACACTTATATTATTTTTCAATTCTTTTAACAGGAATTGAAAAAATCGATCAGAAAGTAATTTACAAAAAATTACACAAAACGTATTTGATGGATGCGATTTATGTGTATTTTTTATAGAAAACTAGTTTTTCAGCACATTTTGGGTTTTCAGTCAAAATTGTAGTGGTGCATGACCGGTCTGCGTCGCGGACTAGGTATTCCAAAGTTGAAACTTTTTCTTTTCTTTTGAGAGGCATTCTAGACTTTTCTCCACCCCGTGTAGACTTGATCCACGACCAATACAAGTCGTTTTTAGCCTAAAAGAGTTACAAAAACCTATTCTAAAGTCTCTTACGCAAAAACTAAGAAGAGACCTTGGGTGAAGAAGAGGAGAAAGAGCAAGAGTTCAAAGGTTCAGGCTAATTTCTTGAGAAATTGAGTGTCAAACTCCATACTAGGTATGTAAGGCTGTCCACAGCATGGGATTGATCTCCCATGTGCTCCTTTGATTGTAGAGAATGAATAGTTGAAGGTGATGGGTTCGGTCTGCATAACTTTCTGAATGTTTTTACTGAAACTATTTTATTACATCTATATTATCTTGAAGTGATGATCATCAAAACTAAATTTCTTGCTTAAATGGTTTAAATTGCATTATCTATTTGATTATATACATTCTACATGATTTCTTGGTTAAAGAAAATAAGAATGGAACAAAGGGTGAATTTCTGGAGCCTTGATCACATGAGTGTGCTTGCTCGTTTTGGTCCGGCTCCTAAATTGAATGTGTTAAGGGTTGATGTTGATGAAAATGGTTACCCTCAAAGCCTCAAAAGGGTTGAATGTAATCTTGACGGGATATTCCTAATTCCTTGACTTGATGAATGATGAATGAACAGATGTCCAAGTCCAAAAGAGACTAAATTATGGCAAAGCTTGATGTTAATGTTTATGAGCACATTGAGTCTATGGGAGAAGTATCGAATACCAAAACAGGTAAGAGTGAGTACAACTCACGCTCATAACTATATGGCCAACATCGGTGAGAATTGAACCAAATGCTTTCTTAGTCCCACAAGAGGACTTAATGTTATTTCTATTCTAGATCCAATAATGCAAGCCCTCTACCTGGCAAGGTGATGGTGGATGTGGCAATGATATCGGTTCATTGTATCATCACTGGCCGATAGGTGATAGTTTTAGGTCTGAGAAACTCCCATATAGATTCACTATTGATAATACTCAGATGTTGATGTGATTGCATGGGTCTTGACTGATGTTAAATGTGATAGTATCTATTCCTTGTTCTAAGATGAGATGAATACTTGATGAGCTAATGTTTCCATGTTATCCTTTTTATTTCGCTTACTTTTAGCCCATTTACACACTGTACATTCCATGTACCAAAGCCACTTTGGCATTACATCATTTTATGATACAAATTCAGTAGATAGAGGATTTCAGCAGGCGAATCGTTGAGGTCCACACTTCCAGCTCATGAAATTTGGTGAGTCCTACCCTACATTCAGAGGATGTCTTTTATTTCTTTTCTTTATGATTCAAGTTGTTCTGAGTTTGTGATAGCCATGACCTGTCATGGTACATTCTTAGATTGTTAGCTATAGAGTCTTCATAGACATAGAGAGATGATGGGTTGATGTTGGGGCTCTTTTCCCCTTTTCCTTTTCTAGACTGAGTTTTCTTTACATTCTATGACATTGATAGATATTGATGACTAGCTCTTGGCCTATGGCCACTTTTCTTCGATGGAAATGTGATATGATAAAGTTCCCACTGATATGCAGTTTTATGTCTTCCGTTAGTTTTAATGAAAGAACGAATGTAATGAGGCTAGGGAGTTCGCTTGGGGACTAGCAATAGTCTCTGAGTGCCAGTTACGCCTAGGGTACCCTCCCGGGGCATAACAAACTAGTTATAGAGAACGAGTTCTAGTGTCCTAGGGAATTTATGAAGCCGTGTCTAGTAGAGTTTTGTTTATGTGTATGTTGCCAACCATACTTCATAAGCACGAGGCTATAGGACATTAGGAATTATCTTACTTCTTTCTTATCCCAAATTCGTGCGATATACTTAAACCATACGAAAGTTCTCTTCTGATTCATACGCTACTCTAAACCTTTTGACTATGCCTCATTCATGAGGTGACAGAGATGGTAATGTTCAAACTCTTACCGATGAGATCCCCCAGAATAACTAATTAGAATGGTAGAGAGACTGCACCAGGCTTGAGAGAAGCCGACTAGTGTGTTAAGTTGATTGACTAGAAGAAGCGCACTATTACTCATATGAATCATGCATTTGAGTTAGCTCTAGCAGTACCCAGACCCTTTTTCTTCAAAACTTGCTCTTAATATTACTCATGAGAGAGAAAATTATGTCTCCAAAGAGATTAATGTTACCACCTAATAGTGAGATGTGAGGTCTTATAAACCCTGAGTAGAATTGAAACATTCCAGAGTTAGAAGGATAAGATGGAAAGAAAGGGACGAGATAGCAAGAGTGATGGTTAATTGCAGTTTGTAGTTAGAGTTATGTACCTATTACGTAAGTAATGAGCCGACGAGTTGATTGCCATAGGATTGATGAAAAGTGATGAGTACCCTATGATTGTTATGATGATAGATAGATAGAGAGAGAGAGAGATAGAGAGAGAGAGAGTTAGTGTCAGGATGTGATAGAGCATGCTCAAACTAGAAGGAAGTTTATGCTGATGTGTTGTGGTATTCATACTTTTGAGGGTGAAACATAGATGTTGAATAGGGGGAAATAGAGCACCTTTGAAGTGGTAGATCAAAACTAAGCTTATGAATTTTAAGTGAGAGTCCATGAGATTCATTGAGTTATGAGTCTTAGTCAGATAAGGAGATATGACAGGATAGGTAAATGGTATTGAGTTGTAAGGAAAGTGATGCTATGGGCAAAGTACAAGTGCCCCTTACGTAAGACAGTGGAAACGAGGATAGCTCAATAGATAAAAAGAGACTTGAGAAGTGTACCCATGATTGTGTAAAGATGTTGAAGCTCTACGCCATGACTACTATAAGAATCTAGATAGTACATTTGAGTTGTCAATGTGGAGTAGACTGATGTAAGTGATCTTTGTCATCACGAGTAGCTATGTCAATAGGGGCTTATGGATAGATGATGGAGAGTTTTCCAGGATAGTCTAAGTCTTGTATAAAGGAGTTTATGGGGGCACAAGAGTTGGGGGTCTGTAGGCAAAAGAAGAGGTTAGATTGTAAGAGGTGTAGGAAGTGGTTATGTACACCAATAAGGTTAGCAAGTATAGAGAGATTTCCATAGAGAAAGACGAAGCTAAGAGTGGTATCTTTAAATAGAGCCATAGTGGCTAATTTATTTATGCGGCTATATAAGAGTTTAAGCCTCCTATTCTTGTGAATAGTGATTCCTCGATTGTGTGGAGGTTTATGCTTACAGCCTAGCAGAGAAAATTGATTCCCAAATTTAGAGAGGGGAGCTTGAGAGCTAAGGGGGAGATGATGAAGTGGTAAATCAGAGTATATCTGATGGGTCCTAAAATTTTATGTCACTGAAATTCACTGCGAAATCTCTCTTTATAAGTCGTAATCCTCTCTATACCTTATAGTGGCCCTTGTAGGTCTGATACTTCAGCTTTTCCCCAGATTTTTCTCAGCATCATCGCAATATCATCTACACATACTCATCCAAATCAGATAGAAGAGAAATAAGGGATGTTATATTATCTCCCCCTTGGGATCATTCATCTTCGAATGAAGAGAAGGATAAAGATTTAGGACAAGGCATGAATCATCCAATGGACTCTAACAATCAGCCAGCTCTCATCTCACTCATGCAATCAACAAATCAAGAAATTCGGCAAGTAATGCCATCAAATAGTCATCAAATCACATCAAACCTCACGTGGACTCTAAAACCCTATTGTCTATAACATGGAAAACGAAAGGAGACTCAAGGAATGGGAATTCAAGAATTTAGAGGAAATTCATTACCATCAACTCTCCCATCATCAGCATGCTGGAATAAATGAGGATATTTGGCCTTCATGTCGTCCTCCGCCACCCAAGTAGTTTCTTTTACGAATTGGTTCCTCCACAATACTTTAACGGATGCAACCTCCTTAGTTCCCAACTTTCAAATCTGACGATCAAGGATTTGAATAAGAATCTCTTCATAACTCAGACTTTCTCTCACTCTAATACTCTCCACGGTTACAACCAACTATGGATCTCCCAAACACTTCTTGAGCATGGAAACGTGAAAAATCGGGTGAATGGCCTCTAACTCTGACGGTAACTCTAACTCATATACTATATTGCCCACTCTCCTTATGATATGATAAGATCCAATATACCTCGGGCTCAGTTTTCCTTTCTTCTTGAATCTCATCACACCCTTCATGGGTGACACCTTCAAATACACCCAAACATTGACCTCGAACTCCAAGTCTCTCCTACTAACATAGGTATAGGATTTTTGTCTACTCTGTATAGTCCCCAGCCTCTCTCGAATGATTTTCACCTTTTCCATAACTTGGTGAACTAGATCTGGACCAATCAACTCTACTTCACCTACCTCGAACCATCTAGCTGGTGATCTACACCTCCTCCCATATAATGCCTCATATGAGGCCATCTGAATACTCAAATGAAAACTGTTACTGTAGGCAAACTCTATCAATGTAAAGTAGTCATCCCAATTACCCTTAAAGTCAATGGCACAGGCTCTCAACATATCCTCCAAGGTCTAAATAGTGTGTTCTGCCTGGCCATCTGCCTGGGGGTAGAAAGTTGTGCTAAGGAGTACCTACGTACCCAAACCCTTATAAAGAGATCTCCAAAATTGGGCACTGAACTGAGCTTCTCTATATAAATTGATAGATAAAGGGTCTCTATTTAACCTCACAATCTTCATTATGTATAACCGGGTATAATCATCTACAGTGTTAGTCATCTTGACCGCCAAGAAGTGAGCAGAATTAGTCATCCTGTCAACTATCACCCAAATCAAATCATATTGTCTATGGGACCTCAGTAAACCTATGATAAAATCCATGTTGATCATCTCCTATTTGCACTCTTGAATTTCAATGTTCTGAGCCACTATGCATGGTCTTTGGTGCTCAACTTTAACTTGTTCACAATTCAGGCACTTGGCAACAAATTCGGCAATATGTCTCTTTATTCCACTCTACCAATAGACTTCCCTCAAATCATGGTACATCTTGGTAGATCCTGGGTGAATGGAGTATCTGGAACTGTGGTCTTTGGCCATGATCTTCTCTCGAACCCCATCAACATCGGGAACACACAGCCTTCCTTGATATCTCAATACTCCAACTCCCCCTTTGGCAAAAGCCACCACTTTCTGCTTATGCATATCATCCTTCAGTTGTAATAAGACTAGGTCTTGATCTTGTTTCTCCTTCACTTCCACGACTAAAGATGATGTAGATCCATTATGTACAAAGACTATTCCTTCACTTGATTGGTCCAATTACACTCCTAATCGGGCCAGTCTGTGAACCTCTCCGGCTAACTCTCTCTTCTTCTCTCCCACATGGGTGGTGCTTCCCATGGACAACCTACTAAGAGCATCAGCAACCACGTTAGCTTTACCTAGTGGTGGAGAATGCTCATGTCATAGTCCTTAAGCAACTCGAGTCATCTCCTCTGCCTTAAGTTAAGCTCTTTCTGGGTGAAGAAATATTGGAGGCTCTTGTGGTCAGTGAATACATCAACATGTGATCTATATAAATAGTGGTTCCATATCTTGTGTCACGACCCAAGCCTAGGGCCTAGGCGTGACACGGTGAATGGGGATCCCGAAGGAACTCCAAACAAGCCTCTTAGCATATCATTACACATCCTTGGTCATGAAAGCAATTATACATCAACAATAGATAGAAAAAGGGGAAATACGGGGCTAAGGGATGTCTTTGATACCATAGAAGCATAACAAGCCAATAGTATAGCATTAACATGTCATAAGGTTCCAACAACACCTATAATACATAGATAGGAGCGGGGACCAAGACAATCTCCAGGCTCACCCTCATGGTTATAATTTCTAACATAAGAAGAGTCAATACATAACATAGATCAAGAGAAGTATGTCCTCGAAGTTGAGGACTCACTAACTTGCTTTGAAACATAGTACTAGCCACGTGGAGGAGGAAGATGATCAAGTGGAGCTCTGATTCCTACATGGTAACATCATGCAGGTATAGAGTATGCATTAGTACGTTTGAATGTACTAAGTATGTAGAATACAATGCAACAATAGGTAGACAACATAGGCAAAGTGCACAATCATAAGCAATGAATAGAATAATAAAGATATGACATGTACGAATGATGCTTGAGGTAAAACATGCTTATATAGAACATATTACATATGTAGGAAGAAATCATCAATAGGTTAATGGTTTACCCCCTCCCATCCTAGGTGATTGAGGTATCAACCCCTCAATTGGGTTGATGGATGTACCACCCCAATCTAAGGTGATTGAGGTATCAACCCCTCAATTTGGTTGATGGTTGTCTACCCTACAATCCATGGTGATTGAGGTATCAACCCCTCAACTGGTTATGGTCAACTTGCAAAACTATAGACATCTTTCGTGAAATCAACACACATATATACGCATTTCTTCCATCATCATAAAGTTACTTAGTTCATAGGTTATGCAATAGATCATTAATAGCTCAATAGTTCAAATCGGACGTTTTATTAAACACTTGGCGGGTGTATAATGCTAGTGTAAATTATGCAATTCAAGAGTGAAATCATGCAAGAAAACTCAATGTAAAACCACCCACAAACACTTGGTAATACCCTCATGCAAGATACATTAGAACACACCAACAAATCTCAAAATAGATCATAGATTCATAACTCAAAACATGCTTAAACAATTACACTTTTATGAAACCCAAACACAGTTCCTAGTTACATTAATAATAAGTAAGACCCACAAGTAAATCAACTTAGAAAGATGAAATCTATGTTAAAAAAAAGATTGGGCACCATGGGTGAAAGTACCCATTGGTTGAAACCCATATACCTTAGACCTTGAGTCTCTTGAAATTGAGTTAGGAAAGAATGGAAGCTTGGAATGGAGTCTTAAAATCCAAACTTGTTCTTGAGTTTCCTTGAATTTGAATTGGGGCTTTGGTAGATGCTTTTGAGAGGATTTGAGAGTGTATTCAAGTTGAGAGCAATGAGTTTGGTCCTTTTGAATAGGGTTTAAGTCTTTTGGGGAGGTTAAGATAGCATTGGAAGTCTAAAAAGGTCATTAGAATGAATTAAATTCACAAAATTGCCATTAGTGAATGGATGGAAAAATTGGCAAAGCAATGCCCCATTGAAGGTCCAACAGGTCGTGTGGCACTCCACACGACCGTGAGATGAGACTTGGTCAAACATTTCAAGTTGGGAACACTTAGAAAAATTAATGTCATCGTCACTTTGACGGGATCCCTAACGGGCTATGTGGTGCTACACGGTCCGTGTAGTGGTCGTTCAACTACACTTAGTGAGAAAAATGTTGCGAGGCCACCCCACGTCCAGGGATACGACTCTTTAGACCTGCCATAGCCCGTGAAGATGCTTGTGTCGCAACACTTAGCCAAGAAAACTCCTCCCACGCCCACTCTTCCTCACTTGCACACACTCCACGACCAGCAACATGGTTAGTTGCAAGCCATACAGACCGTGCCACTAGCCATACCCCATGCCTTAGACAAAAAATGGTCTTTTCCAGCTCAAGGAAGCCCAGATGGCCCATCCAAGGCCCCACTACTAGTCAAGTTTCCGTTGTGCTTTCACTATACAGGAGGGTCTCACGAAAACGGTCATTACTCCTTCATTCGATCTAGGAAAGAGGTGAAACCAAGTGCGTTGGAAAGCTAACTCAAAGAACTTTCATATGGCATGTTGTGGGTCATCCACTTCCAAGTGTCATAAGAGTTATGCTCTTTCAAAGTTTCCATTTACATAAACCAACACCCAAAACTCAACTCATAGGGAGGTCTTGAACTCGTCTAAGTACTAGAAGTCTCCCATGACCCTAATACACTCTGAACCAAATGAAATGAGGCTTGAAACATGGATACTTAAGAGCATGAAGTTATGGAGTGTCACAGCTTGAGAGCAAACACCACTATTGCCAACTCTAAGTCATGGGTGGGATGGTTCTTCTCATGCACCTTAAGTTGTCTAGAAGCATAGGCGACAACCTTTCCCTTCAGCATCAACACACATCCCAATCCTTCCCTCAAATCATCACAGTAGATAAAAAATCCATCTTCTCCATCAGGCAAGGTCAATATTGGTTGTTAATCTCATCTTTAGCTCTTGGAAGCTTTTCTCACACTCCCCGGACCATTGAAACTTGACCTTCTTCTGAGTCAATTTGGTCAATGGTACAAATATAGAAGAAAATCCTTCAACAAACCTCTGATAATAACCAGTTAATCCCAGAAAACTCCTTATCTCTATCGGCGAGGTTGGTCTTCGACAATTCTTAACGGTCTCGATCTTTTAGGTATCCATTTGAATTCAATCTCTAGATATCACATGACCTAAGAAAGCCACGGATTTGAGCCAAAACTCACACTTAGAAAACTTTGCATACAACTTATTATCTCAAAATGTCTGCAAAGCGATCCTTAGGTGATTAGCATGCTCCTCCTCATTTTCGGAATACACCAAAATGTCATTAATAAATACAATCATGAACACATCAAGATATTTTCCGAATACTATGATCATCAAATTCATAAAGTCTGCAGGTGCAATAGTCAACCCAAAAGACATCACCAAGAACTCAAAGTGACCATAACGGGTCCAAAAAGCCATCTTCGGGATGTCACATTCTCTCATTTTCAACTAATGATAACCGGATCTGAGGTCTATCTTAGAGAACATAGTAGCACCCTGAAGTTGGTCAAACAAATCATCAATCCTCGGAAGGGATATGTATTCTTGATAGTCACTTTATTCAATTAGCGGTAATCAACACACATTTTCAGTGAACCATTCTTCTTTCATGCAAACAAGACTGGAGCACCCCATGGAGAGGCACTCGGCCTTACGAATCCTTTCTCCAACAAATCTCTCAACTGCTCCTTCAACTCTTTCAACTCAGCAGGGACCATCCTGTATGGTGAAATAGAAATAGGTTGGGTATCAGGAAGAACATCAATTTCGAAGTCAATCTCCCTATCGAAAGGGACTCCACGCAGATCCTCAAGAAACTCGCTCACGATCGGGGCAGACTCAAGAGTAGGGGGCACAACATCATCAATTTTAACTCGCATAAGGTGATAGATACATCATTTAGAGATTAGTTTTTAGGCCTTGAGCTAAGAAAGAAACTTACCCTTCGGTGCAACAGAATCTCCTTTCCACTCAATGAAAGGATCATTCTCTAACTGGAATTTGACAGTTTGAGTTCGGCAATCAACAGAGGCATAGTAGGCATAAAGCTAATCCATACTAAGGATCACATTGAAATCAACCATCTCCAACTCAATCAATCAACAAGAGTGGCCCTATAGTAGATAGACACCATACAGTATCTATAGACACTCGTAGCTCAAATGGACTCAGCAACAGGAGTAGAAACAGAAAATGGCTCAAGCAAACATTCAGGAAGAATCTCAAATCTACTCGCCATATATGGCATCACAAAAGAGCAAGTTGCACCTGGATTAAGTAAATCATAGCAAGGAAAGGTAAAGACTCGAAGCATACCCATCACAACATCTGGTGCAATCTTCTGGTCCTTTCGATTCCCCATCACATATAGATGATTTGTCCCATCATCTTCTCTTGGTGCAACACCTCTTTGATTACCCCTCACTAATGGTGTTGTGGTAAGAGTCTGGGCATTGTCACCCCACATCGGATAATCCCTCTGAAAGTGACTCGGCTGGCCATACTTGTAGCAAGTATCCCTCCATCTCTACATTCTCCCAAATATATCCTGCCATATTTCCCCATAAGGTGGCTTCTCTTTAGAGACAAGAGTCACACTTGCTTGAGACTATGCACTCTGCGAACTAAAAGTTGGCTGATTGTAGACCTCTGATGGCTCGAAGTTGGTGCACTGGCTGAAGATGGTGCATAGTAAGAAGATCTCTTCTGAAAATAGGACTTATCTCCCTTACCTTCTTGTTCTGACTACACTCAGGCCCTGTTGATCTAGCCTTCTTACTCAAATGCTCCTCTTTGTCCCTCTTCTTATCTTCTTTGTTCTGTTGGCATAAACCATCATCCTGGAAATATCCATGCCTAGAATCAAAAACACCACCTTATACTCCCTATTCACATGTTTACCCAATCTAGACACAAATTTCCTTGTCTTTTCCCTCATATCTGGAACCATCTCCGGTGCATACCTGGATAGCTAGATGAATTTCAAGCTATACTTTGTAATGTTCATCTCCTTTTATTTTAGATTCACAAACTCTTCAGCCTTTACCTCTCTCAACTCCTGGGGAAAAAAGTGCTCGAGAAAGGCACTTTCAAACTCATCCCAAACAGTGGGCTCAGCATCATCACCTCGACTTTCTTCCCAGTGATTGTACCAAACATTGGCCACATCTTTGAGCTGATAGGCAACAAGCTCAGCTCCTCGATTTCAATTGCATGCATGATTTTCAACACCTTCCACATCTCATCAATAAAGTTCTGAGGGTCCTTTCAACCTTAGACCCATGAAGACAAGTGGATTCATCCTCAAAAAGTCTCTCAGTCTAGAAGCAGTTGTGGGCTCGTGAGAGTTAGAACTAGGGGCTGGTGAACCCTGATTCCCACTCTGAGCAACTACCAACTGGGTGAGCATAGCAATGGCTACTTTAAAGTCAGCCTCTGAATTAGGAGCAGGTGGAGCAGTAGGTGTCATAGGAACACCTGTGGTCCTGGACAGTCAACCTCGGCCCCTAGTTTCTATTTGAGGAGGCACCTCTGAAGTAGGGTTCTCAGTGATGCTAGCTGAAGCATTCCTCTAGGTCACTGTGAGTCTCGATGGCATGATCTGCAATAGCGTAATGCATGAGTTAGAAAAGCATTTTGTATTGTTTTCACTCCATCGCACGAACTAAGAATACAAGAAAAAGGTAACAATATCTAATGTCCTGTAGCCTCCTATTTATGAAGTGTGGTGCACAACACACTCTTAAACAGGACTCTACTAGACACAACTCCATAGACTCCCTAGGACTCTTGAACTCTGATCTCTGATACCAACTTTGTCAAGCCCTAAGAGGGTACCCTTCGTGTGGCCGGCACTCAAAGACTATTGCAAATCCCCGAGCGACCCACTTGGCCTCATTGTCACATCATCTCGATAGCAGAAGAATAACTCAAATAAATAAGCATTATACATATATATACACACATATGCAAAATAACTATATTGTATCATAATATTAGTGAATGTAGTTTAGATACAGAGACTCATCTAAAAACCTCTACTCAAATATCTATGAAGCCTCTACTCATCAATCTAGAATGGAGCCATGACAGGCCATGGGAACCTAAAACAAAGAAGGAAAAGAAAGACTAAATAAAGCTTATAAATAATGGCTCCCCCAGGGTACAAGGAGGGCTCACTAACTCTGAGAGTGTACCGAATCTAGGCCTCAATGGTGTGCGTGCTGAGATCCTCTATCTGCTATATCTGTATCATAAAATGATGCAGACCCAAAATGGATGTCAGTACATGGAATATATTGGTATGTACAATAGCTCAAGGATAGTAAAGGCCGACTCAACAACTCATGCTCAAAAACAATTTATGCAAGTTTCATAGTAAAATCATGCTTTTTAAAAGTAAACTCGATAAAATAGGCTCAATAGTTATAAACTCAATTGGAAATCGTCATGCTCAATCAAGGTTTTGCTTGGGAGTTTCTCTTAATCCACATCCTCATCCTATCACCCTTAATTAGGTGATGTACAATGAATCGGCATTGTTGTCACGCCTGCCCTTAACTTGCCACGGAAAAGGGCGATCAACTCTCTCTTGGATCCAAAATAAGTGTCCACTTGCGGGACAAGAGTTGTCAGACTAACTGTAATGAGTATACTCTGCTGGAAACATAATTCTGCGGATTAAAGTGAAAATATACTCGCTCCTCGCTCGGTGCTCAATACTCCTCCCAAGACTAAAATATGCTCAACTGATCAATCAACTCATTACCATCTCATCAATCTCAACTAATCAATCATCTCATCAATCAACTTGCCTCAATTATTTAGCAATTCAATCAATCAGTGCAAGAAATCAAACTTGACTCGACTTAAGATGGTCATTAATGCAAGTAAGATATCATGTGTAGTAATATAAATAACGTCAATACAACATACATCTTATGCTCAATCATACTCAAATTACTCAACTCACGTACTCAACCTCAACTTCGACCACGTTGGTATGCATAGGATTCCATAAATCATGCAATGTAGGATTTATCTAGCAAAGTGTAAAATACATATGCAAATCTCAGGTCAATACTCATGTAATATAGTAATTTTCTCAAGCAATAAAAAAGGGCCTTCTAATGAATACAAAGATAAGGTACCAAAATGATAGAAATTTCGCAAAAACCTCAACTCTTCTCAAATCTTGACTCAAGATAATGGAAAAGAGTGTGTAGAGAAAGGAAACCACACTTTGGTAAGTCTTGAATCGATGAATAATCAATCCTCGCCCACCTCCTTCTTGGATTGCAAAACCTAGCTCTTTTCTTCTATCATCTTTTTCCTTAAGAAAACCCAAGTGTGAAATAAGGATTCAATGGCCTTAGGGTTCACTTTTTAGGATTTATACAAGCCAAAAACATATGGGGTTTCAATTAAAAAGAATTGGAAAAGACAAGATTGCCCCCTTAAAATCTGCCGACAAGGTCTACAAGACCCCGACTATGACTTGTAGCCCTCACTACTGGTCGTAGCTTCTCCTCGTAGAATGGAAGTCTCAAAATCTTGAATCACTGGAAGCCTCTATCAAAACCCTCTGTTATGAGTCGTAGTCCATACTGCGGGTTATAACTGGCCTCTCGTAGCTATAAGGGCCTTCAAATATGAAACACTATAACCTGTCATGAAACCATCCACTATGAGTCGTTGTGCCCTTTACAAGCGCAACCTTACCCTGTATCTAATGGGTTCTGAAATTCTATGTCACTGAAATTCGCTATAGAATCCCTCTTTACGAGTCGTAATCCTCTCTACGACTTGTAGTGACCCTCGTAGGTCTGATACTTTAGCTTTTCCTCTGATTTTTCTCATCATCATCTCAATACCATCTGCACATACTCATCCAAATCAGATAGAAAAAAATTAAGGGAGGTTACGATATTATCGTTCAGGGGTAAAATTGTATAGGAAATGGGTGGTCTTCGATTTTTAGATGACCCATAGTGAAAAATATTTTTTCACTACAGTAGCCGAGATAGTGTACCTACGCGAACAATCCACATCACGCCTTAGATGCAAACTGATGAAACTTCCTATCCACTGTGCGTCCGCGTCTCGCCTTGAGCGCGAACTAGTGCAAAAATTTTCTTCATTTTCCAGCTTCACTCAAGGACATTTGATAATAATCCAACGCCCATTTAGACGGGAATCCTTCATCTTTTCATCCATTCCATGCCCAAAATCTCTCATAAACACTCCTAAAATCCTCCCAGTTCATCATCAAATCCTCCACTCAATCTCAACATTTTTCAAGAATTTTTGTTGGAGTTCACGAACCCAAGTGAGGCCCTCAAAGTCTCATAAAGTTTCCTCAATCTATTTCAAGAGTTTAAAGTATGTGGGTCTTCATCCATAAGTCCTTTCACCCATGGAACCCAACTCCCTCTTTCTATGAAATTTCATGATTTCAAGATTAAATTCTTCATTGGTACTTCTTATTATGCATTATATATATGAGTTATGTTTATTTATATCAAGTATTGATTGATTATGCATAAATACCTATTGAAAGCTTATTCTATGAGTTGATTTGTATCTATTGAAGCTATGCATGATATGAACTATGAAAACTATGAAAGGTTGTGAACTTTTAAGATGGATTTCATGATACCCAAATTAAGGGTTTTACTATAATGTTGATGGGTTGATTTGCATGACTTTAAAATGATTTGATTCTACTCTTTCTTGTCTTATACTCTTAAATTGTATGATTTTGAGCATGTGTACATATTCCCACCATGTTTGACTAAATTTACATGACCAGGACTCTTACATGGAAGAAAGGCTATTGCATGATTTGCAAGACAAGTGTTTTTATGGTAATTATGGTTCCAAAGCATGTATTAAATTGGTAATTATGGGCTCCCAACCATGTATTAAACTCATGAAATGTTTCTATGATTTGCAAGTGATATGTTGAGCCATTATTCTATATTTCTACCCTCTTGTGAGTGAATAATGTCTATATGAGGGGGAAAGCATGATCACTCTTTACCCTCATGTACAAACTAAAGCTCACTAATAGGGGACAATCTTGTTACAAACCCTAATGTGAAATATGATGCCTGCTAGAAGGGGTCAAGTCTCCGTATTGCTTTTACCCTCTAGTATAAGATATACGCCATGTGTAGGAGTCAAGTATGTGAATGAGCTACTTATGCCAAGTTATAATGTGTTTACAAGTCATTCATGTTATGCTTAAATTTATGATTATTTCAAGTATTCTCAGGGATTAGACTTGGCACCGAATGAGGCTTAAGGTGGGACCTCGACTCAAGGGGTCCTTATATAAAGGCTTGTTCTCTTAACTATATGCCACCATAGGTTTATATTGTTTTTCCTAAATGGGCTTTACTAATGGCTCCAACTAGGACAAGTTACCCACTATGTGGGGTCAAGTTTGGTTTACATTGGCAAGTAGACCACTCCTTTATTTGGTGTGGAGTGAACATCAGGATTTCAAGTAGTAGATCGCTTGGTCTTATATGTCGGTTAAGGTCTCCTCCCATATACATATGTTATGTTATGCAAGTTGATTTTCTACATGCATGTTTTAACTCAAGCATTGATTACGCATGTCATATTGAGCTTAAATCTATTGATTACGATTATGCATCTTGAATATTATAGCTTATGTCATTGTTGCATTGCACCCCACATACTTAGTACATTCCAAGTACTAATGCATACTTTTGCCTACATGATCTCACCATGTAGGGACCGTAGCTCCTATTGATCTTCCCCTTCCACATGGCTAGCCGGATCGTTTGGAGATAGCTTTGGGTGAGTCCTCGATTCCAGGGATGATATTTACTTACTTTCATACTTTGCTAAGACTTATCTAATATTTTGGATACTTATTTTTTAGGGTGATCCTACGAGATGTTATGGACCCCACTCCATTCATAGTAGAGCTGCTGTTGGATATGGATAACATGTATTGAGCTTGACTCCTATTGTGACTACGTTTTATGAAAGATTTCCCTTAGTCCCTATTCCCTTCTATGTGATGATATGTGTTTGATCCATGAAATGAAAGTCCCAAGTCTCATTTCTCTTAGACTCTATTGTTACTTGCTTGTTGTCTTATTATGCTTCCGCAACCAAGGATGTCTAGATGATATGCTAAGAGGCTTATTTGGTGTCCCTTCGGGTTCCCCGTTGTCGTTTCATATCTAGGCCCTACGCTTGGATCGCAGGATTCCTGTAACTTTTTTTTCTTCTACAAATTTATATAAAAAGATAAAGTGCACTATTTATTCTAGAAATGTGATACACTATTTCACATGGTCCCTGGCCTGGCAAGAGTGAGGTCAAATTGAGTTCAAGATGGTTGGTGGTTGGTAGTTGGTGGCTTGTGGCTGATCATGAACCTTACATCCAGTGCCATTGTCGTTGTCGTTGCCACTGCCGCCATTAAAATCCCCAATCATCTCTTTCTGAATGTAATTAGCTGGCTTGGGACCACAAGATATCACTTCACCTCTCCTCAGAATTTCCAAATAATATTCCTTAAGAAGCATATGCAAAGGAACAAAATTGTTTGAGTTAAACGTTGGAAAACCAGTTAACAGAGGATTTTGATTTATCACCAATCCATCCCTAGCTCTGAAAGAAGATCTGATATCGTTGCTCTTATCGGGATTATTAACATAACCAACATTCAAAGGATTAGCATTTTTGAGGTTATCCTCATTTGTGAGCCGGAAATTAGTTTTGGCTTTAGGGCCGTGATATGTTTTAGTTTCCATATCATAAGTTCTAGCAACTTGTTCTAGTGTATCAAAGGTTCCAAGAAAGACATAAATGGGAATTCTAACCGCTGCTCCATATCTACCCGATGATAGCTTCCTTACACCCCCCCCCCTTAATAACGCACCTCATTTGGGGTTGCAACAGACGCCCCATCACCACTTCTCTTCTTTGCCATTTAAAAATACAAAAAGACCTTTTTTGCATATATAAAGGAGAAGACTTAGTGAGTGAAAAGAGAAGAGGGAGAGTGACTTTTATAGCCACCTGATCTCAATGGGGATATTAAATGGTTTAGAAAAGAAATATATATATATATATGTATGTATGTATGTATATGTCCTGAGCAAAATAGTACAAAATAAATTTCATTCCAACTTTATTTGACTACATGTAAATATTTCGGATGATAACCTGATATTCTTTAATTTACTTTTTTTTGAAATAAAACAAAAAATATTTTCTTCCTTTGAACCAAACACTCTTAGTTAAGGAATATTTTTATGTTTTATTTAATAGGTGGAAAATGGTACATTCGCATTTTACCAATCACTTTTCTAAACAAGTGTTTAGCTTAGTGCACGTATGTACCGTGCCAATCTAAAAATTATATATAAATAATATTTTTCATTGAATAGATGCAATATTCATATAAATAAAATTAAATAAATACTATTATCTTGATAGAATAATTTAATCTATTGTGAACCGGCAAAGAGGAGAGAATCAGTTCAATTACTTATTATATAAATACGTTAATAGTTTGTGAACACATAAAGTAATAATTTGGAGTTGAATAATTAGAAGTCAAATAATTAATTGATTAAAATTTAATATAAAAAAGACACCTAAATATAAAAGGAGTAGTTTAATATTTTCAACGTAATTTTATTGATTTTTTTATTTTTAAAATTTGTTATATTACATACTTTATTAACAAAATATTTGATAGGTAAACTTTTAGTTGAGTTCAAAGTCTTAAATATTAAAAAAAAAAAGTATGTTTCCTTTCCTTACCTTCGCAGACTAGACAATTCTTTATATAGAATAGTTCAAAATCAAAAGTGAATTCTAAATATACTACAAGTAAATGGTCAATTTATGGGGGTTATTTTGTCAAGTTATGGTGGTTTACGGACTCTACAAATTGAATTGCGGCGGATTTTAAAAATGCTACAATTACCCTTGCCACGAGCATATTATGATGATTTTAATAAACCTTCACGACCCCCTCCACAAGTTGACTTTTAAATTTGTGGAAGTTTTAGTATCAATTTGTGGTTTAGAACCTTCACAATATGATCTCAAAATTTCAAAAATTAAATTTGTGTTGGTTTAAAATGTCATGATATTAGATCAAATTTTACATAATTAATTTGATTTTTGGATTCTTACAAAATTATTATCTTTATAATACATGTACAGTTTGATTTACATCAAGCCTTCAAAAAAATATGAATAAATAATTTTACCAACATACACATTGAAATATTGTTAGAATAGAAATATACTAAGAATATATTAAAATAGTCTATAATTTTGCCTATATTAAGAAAAAGGCTATAGATCAATAACAATTTAAAATTTATGTTATGTTTGTCAATAAGAAATTGTCATTTAAAGAGTTATATCATTTTTATGTTACATAAAAAACATGTCACTAAAGAAAATGCCAACTACATGAAAATTAAAGCCAACTTTGTTGCATGAGTATTGTAATACCCATGAAATTATCGAAATAACCCTAGAGTGGAATCGTGCACATAATGCGTCTTCCAAAGCTCCAATAAAAAATTCGAGACCAGATTTGCGATCAACACGAAAAATGAAGTGGAAAAATGGTCTCGACCCTATTTTAGAGCAACCGAGTCAGAAAATAATTTTTCGTAATTAAATCCGGGACAGTGTGAGTGTGTGCCCAAGGCGCAAACCTACACTCCAAATTTTTCTTAAAATTCCTGGAAAGAACATATTCTAAGAAATTCATGAAATATACATGTCTGCACCCTAGGCGCGTCGCGGAGATGGTACTTCGAGATCAAATTTTATTTTTTTATTTTGGGAAGCGTACTTTAGTCATTTCCAACCCCTTCTAAGACAATAAATGAGTATAAGGGATCTTTTATATCAAGTCAAGTCTAAAGAATTTCTAGCAACTAAGTTTTCGTATGAGTCGATAGAAGGGTCAACTTCGAATGACCATATCTCCTAAAGTATAATGTGTTAGGTGACCCATAATATAACAGATTGAAGATATTCAAATTAGCTTTTTGATGCATCCAATTTCGCGTTAATGAGAGTTTGGAATAGAAAGCTATGATCATTTTAGTGAAGGAGTGCAGAGCTGTCTGAAGGTCCACGCCCAGAGCGCGTCACAGACAGAACGCGGACCTTAACTGGATAAGCAATGACATTTTTTTCGTACTTTGAGGGTATTTTTATCTTAAAACCTTTCCGGGTCTATTTAAGGTCCTAAAACACCCAAAATGTCAGTTTTCATGATCAAAGAAAATGCTCTCTTTCACTCCTAAACATGAACGCTCAAGAATCAAGAAATTCATCAAGTTAGGATTTGTTTTCAAGATGCATCCTCAATGTATATTATTCTTCATAGACTTCAATCTACCCAACTGAATTTCCTCAACTATTCATGAATCCCTAATAGAAACTTAAATAATAACATAGGGTTTCAAGAAATAAATTCAAGAATTCCAAGAAAGAAATTCTTGATTCTTCTTCTTCAAGAATCAGGGTACTTCATCAAGAACTCTAAAGATTCCAAGTCAAGAATTCAAGAATCTTCTTCAGTTCTCCCAAGAACTACTCTCTAAGGTATGAAAGGCCCTACAAAAGTTAATCTACTATTATTTTAGTATCCTTAACTACTAGTCTCTACCCAAGATCATAATTATGAGTTGCGATCAAAGTTTCCTCCATTACTAGTGAATTTCACCAAAATACTGTTCATGCATATTTTCTTGATAAGAGTGACACATCGTAACACCATGCTCTTGTATCCATGTTTCAAGCCTCATTTGGTTAGGTTGGGGGTGTATTAGGTTCATGGGAGACTCCTAGTACCTAGACGAGTTCAAGATTTCCCTAAGAGTTGAGTTTTGGGTAATGGTTCATGCAAGGGTCAACTTTAAACAAGTATAACTTTTAGCACAGTTGGAACTAGGTATCCCACAAATTTCAAATGAAAGCCCTTTGAGTTAGCTTTCCAACGCACTTAGTTTCACCTCATTTAGATTTCAGAGTCAAAAGTTATGTTTATTTTACTGAAAATTGCCAGTGCAGAGTTACACTACGAGCCCACTGTTACGAGTCGTAGGTCAGGGTACGACTCATAGGTCAGGCTCGTAGCTATTTCCAGAGACTTCAAAATTGAGCCTAGGGGTCATGTGAGAGGTCCTACGAGTCGTAGTGCTACCTATGGTTCGTAACGAGGCCCGTAACAGCCGTTAGACAGCTTTTTAGGAAGGGTTATTTTGGTCCTTTTCCACCCTTTCTAAGCTCCAGATTGACATTTTTAAGCTCATTCAAGGTCCCAAAACCCTTAAGTTCTTCTTCATTGTATTGATAGAATACTCTCTCAACCCTTATACTAATATTTCACTCTAAAATGAAGTGTCCAAATCTCTTCCGGATCTAGGATTTTCTTCAAGCTTCAAGCCTTCATTTTCAATCCTCATCAAGAACTTCTCCAAAGCTAAGGTATGTGGTGTTGAACCATTGGGTCCTTATTTCCATGGTGACTAAATCCCTTTTTTACTAATAGCGCATGATTTAAAGTAGATTTTACATGTGGGTCTTGTATATTGAGAAATCACTGCGCAGTCATTTGATTTCATGAAAGTATGGTTGTTTTAGCTTGTTTTGAACTCTAGATCTTGGATCTAATGTTGGATTAGATGAGGGATTTTGATGTGAATGTATTGAGGGTGTTGCAAGGTGTTGATTGATGGTTTTACCACTGATTTTCTTGCATGGTTTCATCTTTAAATTGCATGAATTTTTACCCCCATTACACACCCGCCAAGTGTTCGATAAAATGTTCGATTATGATTTATTGTGGAATTGAAGGTCCAAAGCATGTCTTATGTTATAAATGACATTATGATAATGAAATGAGCTATGAGAAATGTTATGAATGATGTTATGATAATGAAATAAAATTATGTATATGATGTTATGATAATGATAGAAGGAAGGTATGTATATGATATAACTCTATATAGTGTTGGATTGACCATAACCAACTGAGAGGCATGCCTCAATCACCATTGGAGGTATGGTATGACCATCTTCTAACCTATCGAGGGGTTTGTACCTTGGTAACCCATCAAGGGGTTTGTACCTTTGCACCAGGGTGATGGGGCGGCATCATCACTAACCTATCAAGGGGTTTGTATCTTGGTAACCCATCAAGGGGTTTGTACCTTGGCACCAGGATGATAGGGCAGCATCATCACCAATCTAGATGGGGTTTTGTACTCATCAACCTAGTGAGGGTTAGTACGTCACCACCTAAGTATGGGTTGGCATCGTCACCAACCTACCAAGGGGTTCGTACTTTAGAAATCTAGCTTGGTCTCTCCCACAAATGATATCCTATATGAGCATGAGTTACTTAAGCATGTTTTACTTATGCATTGATTATACATGACATATAGCTATATATTATGCTTGTTGCCTATTGTTATGCATTTTGGATTATGATGCTTATCTCTTGTTGCATTGCATCCTACATACTTAGTACATTCAAATGTACTAACGCATACTCTAGCCTATATGATATCACCATGTAGGAACCGGTGCCCAATTGATCATCCTCCTCATCCACATGGCTAGATCGGTGCTTCTCAAAGCTAGACTGTGAGTCCTCCATTTCGGGGACCTTAGTTATGTTGATCTTATCTTTGTATCGAGACATCTTTCGCATATTCTATTTTGACTATGAGGATGAGCGCGATAGCTTTTCATGGCTCCCGCTCTATCTATATATTAGAGGTGTTTGTTGGATATACTATGTATCTATGTTGAGCTTGACTCTTGTCTCTTGATTATAATGTTTATATAAGTTTCCCTTAGTCCCATTGCCTTATTCTTACTCTTTATGTATAAAAATATGCTTCCACAACCAATGACGTGTAATGACAAGTTGAGGGACTTGTTTGGGGTTCATTCGGGTTTCCCATTCGCCGTGTCACGTCTAGGCCCTAGGCTTAGGTCATGACAAACTTTGTATCAGAGCACTAGGTTGATAGATCCTCGGAGTCCAACACACCGGGTCGATTAGATTCATATTCATGATTGTGAAGCACGCCATGACTATGAGTAGGAGGCTATGAGACATTCTAGGAAATGTTTCCCTTCTTCATATTCTAAGTCGTGCTTTAGAGTTGTGGTGAGTTGTTCCCCCCTAACAATTTTTCTTTGCTTTGCTAGATCATTCCTAAAACTAGAGGAAGATAGGCCCAAACTCCCGAGGAGCAACCTACCAATGGTAAACTATGGGATGCTCTCACTATGCTTGCCCAAGTTGTGGCCAACCAAGTCAATCAAGGGGCCCAAGCCCCTCATGCTACTACCCCAGGAGCTAGGGTAAGGGACTTCATGAGTATGAATCCTCCCGTGTTCTATGGGTCAAAGGTGGATGAAGATCCACAAAAGTTCATTGATGAGGTCTACAAAACTTTGTCTAAGGGTGTTGGACCAAATGAGAAGGCGAAGTTGGCATCGTACCAACTCAAAGGGTAAGCCCAAATATGGTGTGATCAATGGAAGGGTGAGAAGGGAAATGGCTATGTGGTGCTTTGGAAGGAGTTCAAGTTGGCTTTTCTTAATTGGTTCTTCCCTCTTGAGCTTAGGGAAGCTAAGTTGGTGGAATTCATGAATTTAAAGCAAGGTGTTATGAGTGTGAGAGAGTTTTCCCTCAAGTTCAATCACTTTCAAAGTATGATCCTCACTTGGTGGCCGATCCTAGATCTAGGATGAATAAGTTCATTATGGGGGTCTCCGATTTGGTAAGTGAAGAGTACTGGTCTGCTATTCTAATTGGTAACATGGACTTGTCTCAGTTGATGACTTATGCCGAGCAAATGGAGGAAGAAAAATTGAGGAAGAGAAGAGATCATAAGGCCAAGAGGGCCCATTTTGAGGGTAAGTTCCAAAAAGGGTGGTCGATCCCATCATGGCCAAGGGTCTTTTCATGATGCTGAGGTGGGCTTTGCTAATGATTTTCCCAAGGGCCCAAGGTGTTGAAGGTGTGGCTCCGAATGTGGGGTGTCCAAGATGTGGTAAGGGTCATAGTGGCCCATGCTTAAGGGGCACCAATACTTTCTTTAGTTATGGGGAGATGGGTCACAAGAAGTTTGAATGCCCTCGGTCTCGCAACAAGAGTAAAGGTGGTGAAGTCGAAAGAGGGGTTTCTCCAAGGTGTAATCTTTTCTATGCTCTTCAAGGGAGGCAAGAAGTGCCCGATGTTATTATCGGTAAGTTGAAGCTTCTTTGGCTATTTTGTTCATGCATTTTTAGGCCCGTTGTGCCACTATTTCTTCTGTATTCTTTGATTGCTAGTAGGGGGCTTCTTGTTTGCCCAAGTTGTTGTATGGACCTTGGGTTTCTATCCTTTTGTTAAGTATATGGTGGCTAGAAAGTCCGTAAGTGTTGATCCGTGTTCATCTTGCATTAGGTTTTGCCTTGTGACATGTTGGGGTTGGAGTAGGGGTTTGTCGTGTTATACTTGGGATGGAATAGTTGCATGTGTGTTATGTCTTCATGGAGATTGGTTGATTTACGCATTGGCTATGTTTATGGGTCTCCAGAATAGGGTCTTAAAACCCTACCTTGTTATGCTTGTGGTGGTCTCTAGTGATGAGGTATTGATTTGTTTGGAGCTTGTGAATTATTTGGGGACAATGTTACAAGTCTTGGAGGATGAGAGGTTGTTTGCTAAGTATGAAAAGTGTGCATTGTGGATAACAAGAAGGTCGTTAGAGTTTCTTAAGGATTGTGATATGAGTGTGCATTAGTCTTTCCAGTAAGGCTAGTGTTGTGGTTGGTACTCTAGGTAGCCTAGTATGTGTGGATAGTGGTGGTAAGAAGGAGACTAGTGGGATCCCTCGGTTGGTTAGATTGGAAGTAGGTTGACGGAAGTTGAGAATGGTGGTATAGTGTTCTTGGTCATTCCAAATCTTCTTTGGTTGAGGAGGTCTAGTTTAAGCAAGGCCTTGATTTTCTCCTTATTAGAGTTGGAAGTTTTGGGTGAGAAGATGATAGAGTGGAGGTTGTCTCCCAAGGGGGAGATGGTGGTTATGGTACCAATTAGTTTAGGTGTAGAGGGAAGTTGGTAAGGTTGCGTAAGTTTGGAGATTACCTATGAATAGGAGTTGGCTTAGTTCGGTTCTTCATGCTTCTAGGTTGATAGGATGTGTTGGTGCCTCTAGTGCTATAGCACTCCTTGAAATTGTGGGTGATGTGGAGGATAAGTTGGCTTAGGAGAAGGTCCCGGTGGAGGTGTGGATGGGTGAATGGAGAAGTTGAATGATAATAATGCGGTGTTCACCAAGGCCCTTTTTGGAGGAGTCGTCTATTGGTATGTGTCTTTCGGGAAGCCAGTGCGGGTATGGAGAAGCAATATCTGTATTTCTTTCATTCTATTCAAGCTTATGATAACACGTCAAGTCCTTTCTATGATTCCAAGTCTTATGTGTCGGCTCCTATGTCATTCATATGTATTCATGTTAAAGTTGGCATATACATGGTGATTTTACACTTATGTTGAGATATTAAAATGATGTTTTGAATGATTTGAATACATTTCAGCATGACTTTTAATTACATTATGATTTTCAACTAGTAAGCTATGCAATGGATCTTATTGTTGGAAGTTACAAGTTCTAATTCAAGCCTTTCTAGCCTTATTCTTCCACATTCGAGATGAATGTTACCAACAGGGAGATATAGTGACACCCCGTAACTCCATGCTCTTGTATCCATGTTCCAAGCCTCATTTGGTTAAGTTGGGGGTGTATTAGGTTCATGGGAGACTCCTAGTACCTAGACGAGTTCAAAACTTCCCTAAGAGTTGAGTTTTGGATATGGTCAAGGGTCAACTTTAAACAAGCATAACTTTTAGGATAATTGGAACTGGGTGACCCACAACATTTCAAATGAAAGACCTTTGAGTTAGCTTTCCAACTAACTTGGTTTCACCTCATTTAGAGGTCGATATCAAAAGTTATGGTCATTTTACTAAAAACTCCCAGTGCAGGTTGCACTACGAGCACACTGTAACGAGTCATAGGTCGGGGTATGACTCGTAGGTCAGGCTCGTAGAAATTTCTAGAGACTTCAAATTGAGCCTAGGGGTCATGTGAGAGGTCCAACGAGTCGTAGTGCTACCTACGAGTCGTAACGGGGCCCGTAACAGCCGTTAGACAGCTTTTTAGGAAGGGTTATTTTGGTCCTTTCCCACCCTTTCTAAGCTCCAGATTGACGTTTTTAAGCTCATTCAAGGTCCCAAAACCCTTAAGTTCTTCATTGTATTGATAAAATACTCTCTCAAACCCTTATACTAATATTTCACTCCAAATCAAGTGTCCAAATCTTTTCCGGATGTAAGGATTTTCTTCAAGCTTCAAGCCTCTATTTTCAATCTTCATCAAGAACTTCTCCAAAGCAAAGGTATGTGGTGTTGAACCATTGGTTCCTTCCACCCATGGTGCCTAAACCCTCTTTTTACTAATAGTGAATGATTTAAAGTAGATTTTACATGTGGGTCTTGTATATTGAGAAATTTATTGCGCAGTCATTTGATTTCATGAAAGTATGGTTGTTTTAGCTTGTTTTGAGCTCTAGATCATGGATCTAATGTTTGATTAGATGAGGGGTTTTGATGTGAATGTCCTGAGGGTGTTTCAAGGTGTTGATTGATGGTTTTACCACTGATTTTCTTGCATGATTTCATCTCTAAATTACATGGTTTTTTACCCCCATCACACATCCTCCAAGTGTTCAATAAAATGTTCAGTTATGATTTATCGAGGAATTGAAGGTCCAAAGCATGTCTTATGTTATAAATGATGTTATGATGATGAAATGAGCTATAAGAAACTTTATGAATGATGTTATGATGAGAAATAAGAGTATGTATATGATGTTATGATAATGATAGAAGAAAGGTATGTATATGATATATCTCTATATAGTGTTGGATTGACCATAACCAATTGAGAGGCATGCCTCAATCACCATTGGAGGTAGGGTATGACCATCCTCTAACCTATCAAGGGGTTTGTACCTTGGGTAAGCCATCAAGTAGTTTGTACCTTAGCACCAGGGTGATGGGACGGCATCATCACTAACCTATCAAGGGGTTTGTACCTTGGCACCAGGGTGATAGGGCGGCATCATCACCAATCTAGATAGGGCTTTGTAATCATCAACCTAGTGAGGGGTTAGTACCTCACCACCTAAGTGATGGGTCGGCATAGTCACCAACCTACCAAGGGGTTCGTACTCTAGAAATCTAGCTTGGTCTCTCCGACACATATGATATCCTTTATAAGCATGAGTTACTTAAGCATGTTTTACTTATGCATTCATCATATGCCTATTGCCTATTGTTATGCATTTTAGATTGTGATGCTTATCTCTTGTTGCATTGCATCCCACATACTTAGTACATTCAAACGTACTAGTGCATACTCTTTCCTATATGATATAACCATGTAGGAACCGGTGCCCAAGTTGATCATCCTCCTCACCCACGTGGCTATATCAGTGCTACTCAAAGCTAGTTGGTGAGTCCTCCGTTTCGGGGACCTTGGTTATGTTGATCTTATCTTTGTATCGAGACATCTTTCGTATGCTCTATTTTGACTATGAGGTTGAGCTCGGTAGCTGTCTTGGCCCCCGCTCTATCTATGTATTGGAGGTGCTTGTTGGACATACTATGTATTTATGTTGAGCTTGACTCTTGTCTCTTGATTATAATATTTATATAAGTTTCCCTTGGTCCCATTGCCCTATTCTTATTCCTTATGTATTTTATACGCTTCCACGACCAATGACATGTAATGACAAGTTAAGAGGCTTATTTGGGGTTCCTTCGGGTTCCCCATTCGTGTGTCACGTCTAGGCCCTAGGCTTGGGTTGTGACAGTAAGGATCATGAATCTTGTTTATTTTATTATTGAATTAAGATATTGAGACAAGATTTACAGTTATGGTTGAAATTTTGAGAACCCTATATCAATTTCATGAAAAGTTATAAAGTTTACAGTTTGAGTTAAGTCTAAGAAGTATTTAAAGTTAGTATTTTGTAAGATAGCTGAGCAATGCATATATGTTTTTTTGAGCTAACTATAACAACACCATTTCAGTCAAAGAAAAGAGACCAGTTGAGTAAAGTTTACGAAAAGCTAAAGTTGGGCTAAGTCCCAAAACATTAAGAAGGCATTTTGAGAAGCCTTACTCTTGAAGTTATGAGCATTATAAAAGTTATTTTGGGAGTAGTATTGAGCACCGATATGAGTGAGAGTAATCCTAACTTGAACTCATAAACTACGTAGCCAGCGTTGGATAGGATTGTACCAGAAGACAATTCCTCACTTGCCACTGAGATGGCCCAATTTTGGGATGGATCCACTCCCCTAGTTTTTCGTGCCCTACCCCGGCAAAGTACAGGACGGCTCTGGCAGCATGGGCAAGACACTGTATCACCACGCAGCTTATAGTGGGAGTTTTCGATTAGCGAAACTCCCCAAGCTAAAGCAAGTTAGTTTGATAATTATACTTTCAGCATATGTTATATTTTCAGCATGTATTGCATTAATTACTCATGCTTTTCATATAGAGATATATTGTATTTACCTTAAAAGTATTACCTACCCCGAGTTTCCGTTTTGGCCAATTTACAAACCGTACATTCCATATACTGACGCCTTTCGCACTGCATTGTTTTATGATGCAAATTCAAGTATCCACATGACAGCAGATATTCAGTACGTCTTCTTTCCAAAGGCAATGGGTGAGACCTCTTTGCTTTTAAAGGCTCTAGTCAATGTAGTTTATGTATTTTATTTTACAGCCAGATAGCCGTGGATCTTGTTGTGGCACCTATCACAGTATAGTAGAGGTTTCATGGACAGAGTTAGTGAGTCAGTCTAGTCTTTCCATTTAGACATTTTAAGCATTATTACTAACGTATTAAAAGATGTTTTCAGATTTTTGTATATAAAGCATGATTGAGACTCTTGAGTCTTACTATATATATTTTAAAAGTTTCATCTTGTAAAGCTTCAGCATGCATGTTAAAGTTTACAGTCGAGTAAGTCAGCCGGGCCAAGGGTTCACTTGGGGACCAACAATGATTTCTCGAATGTCAGTCACATCTAGGGTGTAGACTCGGGGTGTGACAAACTTGGTATCAGAGCACAGACGTCAAGTGTCCTAGAGGTGTCTATAAAGTCATGTTTATAGGATCTTATTTATGATTGTGAGGGCCCCACTTTTATAAATGAGAGACTATTGACATCTAAGAAAAGTTTCCCTTCTTTCATATTCTAAATCTTGCAATAGAGTTACTTCCTAAGAAACTTGTCTATATTCATACGATTTCCAGATTCGTTCGGTGGTTGGAGTAGAAAATTCCAGATCCTTATTATTGAGTTACCTTCAGATAAAGTATTCAGAAAGCAAAGAGACTACACTAGGCTTGAGAGGAGCCAACTAGTGTGCTTAAGTTTATCGATCCAAAATAATGCACTCTTATTCATATAAATTGTGCGTTTATGCTAGACCAAGACAAGATATATTTCCAGACTTTGTTCCCTAAATTGTTCTTCAGATGTTATTCTTGAGAGGAAAGTTAGGTTATGCTCTAAATATTTAGTAGTATCCCCTCCCCTTGAGAGAAGGTGATTGAAGGTCTTTGTAAAGCATATGTGGTAGAATGATCCTAAAGCTAGAAAGATGTAAAAATCATGAAGAGTGGGATAGTAACTTCTTGATGTTAGTAGTTAAGAGTCATGTAGTGATAAGTCGAGTTCCTTATAAGTTTTGGTTAAAGAGTAGTAAGTACCGTCTAGCTTCTTTGATAAGGTAGAGTAAAAGTTATTAGTTTGTATGAGATAGTGCACACTCGAATGTGAAAGGGATCTTTTATATCAAGCCAAGTCCAAAGAATTTCTACCGACTAAATTTTTGTATGAGTTGATAGAAGGGTCGACTTCAAATGACCATATCTCCCAAAGTATAATGAGTTCAGTGACCCATAATACATCAAATTTAAGATATTAGAATTAGCTTTCCAACGCATCCAATTTCGTCTTAATCAAAATTGGTAGTAAAATGTTATGACCATTTTAGTAAAAATGTGAAGAGTTATCTGAAGGTCCGCGACAGCTCTGCGTCGCGTCGCAAACTTGATGCGAACCTTTTCTGGATAAGCTAAGTGACTTACCATTTATTCTATTATGAGAGTACTTTTATGCTAAAACCTTTGGGGTTTATTTAACGTTCTAAAACGCAGAAAGCACCAGTTTTCATAAGTAAAACCCTCCCCTTCACTCCTAAACATAAATGCTCAAGAATCATCAAGAAAATCATCAAGTTAGTGTTAGCTTTCAAGATTCATCCTCAAGGTAAGTTATTCTTCATAAATTTCAATCTACCCAACCCAAATTTCTTCATCTATTCATGAATCTCTAATAGAATCTTAAATCATAGACTAGGGTTTCAAGAAAACAAATTCAAAAATTTCAAGAAAGAATTTCTTGATTCTTCTTCTTCAAGAATTAGGGTTCTACATCAAGAACTCTAGAGATTCTAAGTTAAGAATTCAAGAATCGAAGAGAAGCCCTTCAAACAATGTCTTTCCAAATTCTTCCACTCTTAAAAAACTACCAAGATCAAGGATATTCTCCAAGAAAGCTAGTATTCATCAAATTTCTATTGTAATACCAACTTTTCAGGTATGTAAGGCTATACTAAAATATGGAATTATTCTTCCATGTGCCCCTTGATGAAGAGAGATTGGTAGAGGTATGTATTGAGTCACTATGCATGTTTTTCCATGAATGATTTCTTGTATATTATGCGTTCTATGTATTGTCACATGTTGATGATCATCATAAACTTGATTTTACTGTTTAAATAATTTTCATGAGTTATTTCAGAAAATCCTACATGTTATTTTCATAAAAGATTGCAAGAATAAACTTAGGAGATGAGTCTAGAATCTTAATGGTATGAATCTGCATATGACTGTGATTGTGATCCTCTTATGAGAGTGCTGATAATGATGTTGATGAAAACTTTTAGTCCTAGAGTCTTAAAGTTCTTGAACTAATTCTAAAAGAATGTTCTTAACTAAAGAATTGATGGTTGATGAGATGAATTGAGTTAACAAATGTCCAATGAGATAAGCTAGATAAGTAATCCAGATGATTGATGTCTTATGAGCATGTTGAGTCCTGGGAGGAGTACTGAGCATCGAATTGAGTAACAGTAGATAACAACTCAAACTCAATAAATATGTGGCCAGCGTATGAGAGGATTGAACCATAAAACCAGATGTTTTCTTTGTCCCAAAAGAGGACCTGATGTTTTTTATTGTGGATCCACCGATGTGGTGTCCTTTACCCCGGCAAGGTACTGGATAGATGTGGCAACAACATCACTTCATTGTATCATCACCAGCTCATAGGTAATGGTTGTCAGTTAGAGACACTCCCAGATAGGTTCTATACTAATAGTAATCTGATTTGATTTCATTGAATTGGATGTGGATTGGATGGGCGTTGATTGGTCATTGTCTACTCTTTATTCTTCTTTAGATAAAACTTGACATACTCTTGCATTCGACACACTGACGTCCATTTGGACTATATCATTTTATGATGTAGGATCTATTCATATTCACCTGATCAGTGAGACTTCCTTATTTTAGGAGGATTTTCATATTACTATCATCTAGCTACTAGAGTTTAGATTTTCTTTTATTTGATTTAAGGTAGCTATGAACCTATCATTGGCACCATCTAGATGCTTAGAGATAGAGGGTTCATAGAAAATGATAAATTAGAGTTGATGTTTCATTTTTTGAAAGACTTGTACTTTTCAAACTATTCTCACAATGTTGAACTAATATAGATTGTAAGTCTTAATCATTATTTTACTGAGTCTTTAATTAACAAGCCGATTAGAATATTCCTTGTACATAAATTGAGTCTTATGTTGTTGATGAATGAGTAATTGAGCCAAGTGGTTCACTTTGGGACCAGCAATGATTTCTGAGTGTCGGTCGCGCCAAGGATACCCACCCGAGGAGTGACAATAATTTTATCATACCAATTAAGTACTAAAAGATATAATGAATTTATCATTCCATGTATCAGAATAAAACATAAAAGTATTGTTGGTCTATGGAAAGAAAGATGATTTTTTGTTTGTTTTGAAAAATAAGTTAATTAAATACTTATTTTTTATTTGTAGAATAAACTTAAAACATATCACCCCAAAATATTTACGTGTAACCTAATGAATAATAGGTTTGGAATGAAATTTATTTTTTCTACTATTTTGTTTTGAAAAGTCAAAAGTGTTTGGTCCAAAGGAAGAAAGATATTTTTTGGTTTGTTTTGGAAAATAAGTTCATTAAATACTAACTACTTATTTTTTTATTTAGCAAATAATTAAAAAATATCAACCCCCCCCCCCCCAAATTAACTACCCGTACATTAAAGATCAAGTTAAAAAATATTTCCCCCTTTATTTTTCTAATACCCAATAAGTAAAAAAGTAAGAGTCAAAT
>JAPFFP010044479.1:0-12370 GCA_026153255.1 Solanum medicagineum | reverse complement strand
CATGCTATGGGTAGATGAAGAAATCATGAATTGAGAAAACATAATTAATCACTTACCCAATTGAGTTGAAGAACAAGAAAAATCCAAAATATATTGAGAATCACAAGATTTAAAGGTACAATGAATCTACAAGAGTATTCTCCTCCGAGTGAAGTCTCCAAGTGCAAAACCCTAAAAGTACTTTCTAATTACGTTCTCTATTTTACTCTTGAATAATGAATAAAAATTACTACTAATATTATTTACGAACAAGTCTTAAAAAATTAGAAAAACGTGTCGGTGACTTTCTACGATAGGCCTTTATGACTCATAAACCGACTTACAAATCGTAATCGGGATCTTGGGTTCAGCTCTTGAGATCTTGGATTTCACTGCTACAGATCCACCTTACGAGTCATAGACTGATTCACGACTCGTATTGTGCTCTCATAAATTCATCTGCATCAACAGGTCCTTCACTGGATCTCAGTGAAATTCTTCATGAAACCACTCTATACGACTCGTAGAGTGATCTACGACTAGTAAATAGGTCTCGTTTGGTTGAACTTCAAATCTTCAAACTTCATCGGAAATCTTCATGAAAACCACTCTACGACTCATAGAGGGTCCCGTAAACCATCAAAAACCAGAAGAATCTGCAATTTTTCCCAAAAATCATGCCAACTTGCTTTCATGCAAAACTAAGCACAAAAACACATAAAAAACCATAAATGTCGCATTGAGAACACACAAAATCCTAATTTTTAAGCATCAAATGTGTTGTATTTTGACCGCACATCAACACCCTCAACTTAAAATGGTTGCCTATCCTCAAGTGACGACTCAATCTATATAGATAATGTAGCAACACACAGACCTCAACCCAATGACCTATATCACATATAATTCAGATTCAGGTACCCACACCTACTTTTTAAAACAAGATCAGATAGCTATTTAGCAAACCAAAACACAATAGTGCATTTGACAACCTAACTATGACAATCAAGGGAATATCAACAGTCCACAATCACTAAACAAGTCAAATGCTAATAATGCAATGCAAGTGCTCTCACAGAAAGAAGTCCCATTTTTTACACTCAATGATGATTTCAAATTTAGCTTTGAGACTGTGCAAACACACTCACTCTCACAAAAGATGTTCATGCATAATGACTAATACCATAGGCTTGCCCATATACTCATGAGCCAGATGTTCAAGCAACTGGACTAGATTACTTTAGGACTTTCTAGGCTTGTAACAGCTCAGGGAGCTTTGGTATGACATCTTGGAAAAATAGTGACTAAAAGCCATCCTTGAACTACATTTTGTTTTTCATCACTTTCACCTTACCAACTCTAATATTTTCACCTTATTCTCCCCTTTTCCACATTCAACCTTTTCCGGGTATTTTCTTCTCATTTTTCAGCTTTTGCCTCATTTTTATACTTTTATTTGCTTTTAATCTCAATCTAAGGCATCTTTTTCTCTTTCTTGCACCCGGTACATAATTTTCTTCTTTTTCTCCTCATTCCTAACTCACCACCTTATTTTTGTGCTTCTCTTTTACAACGGCCACCCTCAACTTAGGAGTTTTTCCTCAATCAAGGTAGATAATGTACAAGGAGACTAGGGCCAATTTCAAGATTTTTCAATAGACAAGGTTAGGCTAATTAGGTGTTCTTTTAAAAGAATTGATACATGTAAGGTTCAAATATTTGGAACAAGGGATAAAACTTCATTTGGTTGGTCATTTTAGGCTAAAGTAGACTAATTAAAGAACAAAGGCCTAAGATACCTTCCTAATCCATTAAATCAACAATCTAACTTAGAGTTATATGACAAGTTCTGAATTAGCACAAAATACATGAATCTGTCAAAATAAGCTCACACTCACATGGCACAACAAGCATTATCAATAAAAGACTCACAAATTATGCTTCATATCTCAAATTACCCTCACTTAGTTATATTTTCACTCCCCAAACTCAAGTCCCAAACCCTCATCCTAAGCTAAGGTTTTCCTTCAAGGTTTTTCTTCAAGCTTCGAGTCTCCATCTCCAATCTTCACCAAGATCATCTCGAAGCTAAGATTTGTGGGTTTCTTTCATGGGTTCCTTTTACCCATGATACCCAAGCCTTCTTTTGCTCAAATTGCATGATTTAAAGTTGATTGAAAAATATGTCTTGCTTATTATGAAATTTACTGCACACTATGTTAAAACTATATAAAGTTGTGATTGTTTTGCAATGTATTGAGCTATAAATCTTAGATCTATTGTGAGATTTGAGAAAGGATTTTAATGTATATTGCTTGAGGGAGTTGCAAGGTGTTGATTGATGGTTTTATAATGAATTTTCTTGCATGATTTCATCTCTTTATTTCATGATTTTATACTAGCATTACACACCCTCTAAGTATTTGGTAAAATATACGGATGTGGTTTCTTGAGGAGTTGAAGGCCCAAAGCATGATATATGATATGAATGGCTATATGATGATGAAATAAGCTTATGTATATGATATACTCTATATAAAGTTTTGCATTAGACCATACCCGATTCGGAGGGATAAGAGCTTGGGTAACCAAGATGGGAGTTTGTACTTATCAACCATGTGAGGGGTTTGTACTTCGTCACCGCATTGATAAGGTATGATTATCATCAACTATGTGTGGGGTTTGTACCATACAACCACCAAGGCATTTGAACCTTGAATAGCTAGCTTGGTCTCTTCTACACATATGATATCCTATATAAGTATGAGTTACTTAAGCATGATTTACTTAAGCATTGTTCATACATGCCATATTGATACATTATGCCTATTTCTTACTATTATGCATTTTGATTATGATGCCTATCTATTATTGCATTGCATCCTACATACTTAGTACATTCAAACATACTAACGCATACTCTATGCCTACATGATGCCACCATGTAGGAATCGGTGCCCAAGTTGATTATCGTCCTCCTCTACGTGGCTAGTTTGATGCTATTCAAGCTAGTTGGTGAGTCCTCTACTTTGGGGACCTTAGTCTATGTTCTTTTGTTATGCATTAAGACACTCGTTCTTATGTTCTACTTGACTATAAGGGTGAGCCCGATTTCTTTGTCTTGTCCCCCGCTCTTATCTATGTATTAGAGGTGTTTGTTTGACATGTTATGTATCTATGATATGAGCTTGACTCTTGCCTCTTGATTATGATAGTATACAAGTTTTTCCCTTTGACCCGTTGCCCCTATACTTACTCTTTTATGTTGTTTATGTGCTTCCGTGACCAACGATGTGTAATTACAAGTTAAGAGACTTGTTTCGGATTCCTTTGGGTTCCCCATTCGCCATGTCACATCTAGGCTCTAGGCTTGAGTTGTGACAGCCTAAGCGCCAGTCTGTGGCTAAGTCTGGCCATCCCTCTCTTACGGGGTAGTCTCCTCAACTGCTTCACTCTGTCTGAAGGGGCCAATACCCCTCGCCCTATCATGCTCCTGAGCTAGCCTCATCTCCTCATCTTGCCTCGATGTCCTCAAGCCCAGCCCGAGCTCATCCTCCTCATCCTCATTATCACCTTCAAAGCGCTTTCACGTACATTTCTCTCAACACGGTCCTCATCTATACAAGGGCACTTCCTGAGGGAATGTAGGTTCCATGGAGGCAAATAAATCAAATAGCGGCTCTGTAGGTGTAGTCTCTGGTAGTGTCACAGGCGCTGCAATAGAAGCTTCTATGTCAGCCCTAAGCTTCTTGATCTCTTGATGTACGATTGACAAATCTGAAGGCTAGGCCTTGGCTAACCTCTTCTGAACACGAGCCTCAAAGGCATTGATATGGGAGTCCACTCCAGAAATATGCTCCTGAATAGTAGGGATGGTGAATGCTTGACACCACTCTCTAAGTCCACAACAGTCTACCGGACCCATGGCCTAAGTTGCTGGATAAGCTGAGATAATTAAGCCTCAGCACATGATAATTATTGTGACATGGCCTGAATAAAAACAACGGACACATAAACCATGCCCGGTGTAAAAGGTTGTGAAGTGATGGCCTCTAGTACAGGAGAAGCTATAGTATGACCCCTATCAACATCAATTGCCTCGGGCTGTTGGGGTCTCTCATTAGTAGTAGTAGCAACAGTAGTAGTGGTGGTTGTCGTCGAGCCCTCAGGTGGTAGCTTTGGGGCGAACATCTTTAGTGGTGGTGGGGGATGTGGTCACCGAGTTCTCATCAACCTTTATTAGGCTAGACTCCAAGGTATGCTGGGCCTCAACTAACTGGTCCAGTTGATGAAGTATCTCTACCCGAGACTCTAAATAAAGTTTGTAGACCAAAATCGGGAATGGGATGGAGGTGGACCTCTTGAGAGCTGACTCATGAATCTGTTGTGCTATAAGTCGGGCCCAATCAATGTCATAGCCAGCCAAGATGTTGGCACCCAATAGCGCCTACTCCAATGCCAACGTATTATCCATTAGAGTAGTCCGGATACGGGATCTAACAATCACCCACTAAAATTTAGTGGGGAAACTCAATAAAGCCTTTACTATAGGCTCAATATTGGTGGTGACCCAAACAGGCTCTGGACCCTGCTCCTCAGTGTGACCAACCACCCATCTCAAAAGTGACTCTGATGTACCAGATCCTTTATGATCAATGAAATTATGGCCTGCCCCATCGTATATTCAAACTCATCTATCGATCTCAAGGCATGATACTCGGGACCAAAAAGTACACGGCGAATAATCCTTTGAAATTTTAACCCGCTGCCCTCTCACTCGAACCTCCGTCAATCTGGGTTGTGAGATATAACTCTTCCCCTTGGGAAGATGTCACTAAATTGTGGCTGTGTATGATGCCAAAAACTCTCGTACCAAAATCAGAGCGTATCGTCCAAGCGCCTCCATCAGCCACTCAAGCCCATATCGTATCATCGTGTCCTTCAGACCTAGGACATGGCTCAGTCCATCACTAATAACCCTGGGCTCCTCGTATATTGAACAGGTGGGTTTGCCCCACTCCTCGGGCTGAATGCCTTCCAAAAATATGGCCTCCATCACCTCGACGCACCACTAGTGAGTACTAGCATCCGGTGCTGAAGAAGAAGATAGTGCGACGGAGGACTTAACATCTCCTCTATCCTCAGAGCCATCCTCAGAACTAGACTCCTCTGCTGATCGTGTCATCTGGGGCATGCTACTCGCAATTTCTCACTGCCTTTCTCTTTAGACTAGGAAGGAGTATCACTCTGAGCCTGAGGTTGCCTAGCTCTAGCAACAACTCTCGTCTGTGGTCGAGATGCTGCTGGGTTAGGCTAGGCATCATATATCTCTACTGATCCACTCAGTTGAGGGGTTTGCTTAGTATTCGAAGGCTCATCATCTGTAGGATCATCCCTGAGCTGCCTCTTAAAAGCCTTAATCTCTGCATGTTTGCCTTTCGAGGCCATAGTATCTAAAAATTAAACATAAACGAACCATAGTTAGCCCCAAGAATTGAGAAACAAAAAGCAAAAACTTAATTGAATAAGTTGCAGAAGGGCTCTACGAGAGGCACTTTATGAGTCATAATGAGCACTATGAGTCGTAAAGTGCTCTCGCAGATCAGTGCTTCAGAACAATAATGTCCTCTGGAAGTTTATACAAGACCAACATACGACTTGTAAAGTGTTCCACGAATTGTAAAATGGTCTCGTATAGAAATCCAGAGAGTAATTGATAAATAGGCAAGGATCTATGAGACTTATCTACAAATCATAAAGTGACCTATGACTCCTAGAAGGTCTCGTCTGATGAATACCCAGATTATCAAGTGTTTGGAATTTCCCAAGAGGGGCCATTATGACTTGCAAAGCAATCTATGAGTCATAAAGGACTTCGTGAACAAGAAATTTTAGGTACCTGACCTATCTAAGTTTATCACACGGACCCCAATAACATCTACAATCCTGTCTAAGATAATTCAATGTGAAACCCTAAGTGCCAGAAAACTCGCCGAAAATAGGGTTGGATAGCCAGAAATTGGTCAAAAAAGGGAGGGGAAAGGGAAAATTTAGGAATTATCGATCAATTAGGGTAAAAGTAGGGCCAAAATACTTTTTGACCCCCCTTTTATACCCTTACTGGGTCAATAGTTAAAATCACTGGGCTTGGGTCTATGAAACCCCAATTATGAGTCGTAGATAGGTCTACGACTTATAATTCCTGGTCTCACAGACCTCTTAACACTTAGAAAAATTGAAAATCATACTTGAGTTCCACGAACCCCATTCACGACTGTAGTTTGATCTACGAGTCATAAAGTTGGCTCGTGAGTTGAGTGCACACTATTCATGCTCACTGGATATCTCTACGAGATGGGGTTACAAGTCATAAAGTGGAATATGACTCGTAAGCCCAGTCGTAGAAACTATACCTGATGTATTTCTCAGTAAACTCTGTTGCCTTAGACTTTTACTTGCATACGCTTCATAAAATTCACTTGCACCCTATATGCAACAAACCCAATGTTAAAAACAGTAATCAAAACATAATCAAACAACTACATAAGAATCCAAAAATTGAAAATAAACTCAAATGTAAGACAAAACATCAAAAATCCTTGGGTTGCCTCCTTAGTAGCGCCTGATTTGTTGTCGCTGCATGACTTAGCTAGCTTGAGTAATCAGACTTCCTCAAGCTTTAGTGCATCACTATCACCAAATTGTGCCTCCTACTTTGAGCTTGGTCATCATGTCTCTTTGAATCTGATTTAGTTGTGCTGGCACGAGTCCAAATTGACTATTGAGTTGTTAAATGGCCACAGAGTGTTGGTTTACCTTGCTGTTTATCTCAACAATATCAGACTTGATCTCCTTTAATGTCTTATCTTGACTATCTGCCCTCTTTAACAACTGGTCAAGCATCCCCTCAATTCTTGAATTCCTGTCTCCCAAATCATAGCTATATGGGGATACATTTTCTTGATTAGAACTCACATCAACAATGCTTGCACAATCCATTAAATATCTATTCCTAGGCTTCACACATGGTTGGAGTTGATTGCCATGTTCATATGCTCAAGAATATCTATGAATAGTTGCTCTACAAACTGACCTCCCAAGAGGGCATCAACATATGCTTGACTATTGGCATCTAGAGCTTAGTAAAAGTTTTCCACCAGTACATTCCCGGAATCTCATGTGGTCTGTTGTGTTCCTCAATCATCTATTCAATCGCTCCCACGTATCAAGGATTGAATCACCAGGAAATTGCTTAAATTGATTGATATCGTCCTCCATTTTGAGCATGTTTAGTTTAATGAAGTACCTTGCTAAGATTGCAATTCGATCCAACTAGTGATCAAACCTTGTGGAAGCTCGGATAGTCAAAACACAGCATTGCCTATAAGAGATAATGGGAAAACATGAAGTCCCACATCATCCATAGATAGATTTTGTATCCCCATCATACTCTTGTAAACAAATTCCACATTGTGCAAGTGGCTATGTGGATCCTCTAATGGTAGGCCCGCAAATCATCCATGGTTTTATGGCATTCAAAGTAATCCACTAGAAATAGTGAAATTTGTGTCAGCCGGTAGTGGTGGCAAGACAATAGCCCCGGTCACATCCATAGCCATAGGGTTCAATCTCTATTGATTCCACTGGTAAGCATTTTCATTAAAATCCCTAGGCTGTGGTATATTCTCCTACGGAGGCGGGTTGTCATTCTGATCATCATTATTAACATTCTGATTCAAGGTTGCATTACCCGCGATGTTAGCATTCTTTTGGGCTATTCTTCTTGTAATTCTTTGGATCTCTAGATCAAGTGGAGTTAAGTGATTTCCTTGACTCCTAGTGTTGGGCATACACTACTAGTATACCCTGCAAAAAAACAAAACCAAAAGCAAAAGTAAAATACAAGGAAACTAAGGATTAATACTTGAATTACAATTACTAGTGAATTCAATCAAGTCTAGCCAAATTCCCCGGCAATGGCGCCATAATCTTTGATCACGCCCAAGTTACACCTCTTTTTCGGAGGATAAAGCGGTCATTGTCAAATATAAAATCTAACCAAGGTTAGAGTCGAATCCCATAGAGAATACAAGGACTCACATCGAAAGGGTGGGGTTTTTGCAATATTCAATAAGAAATTAAACTAAACTAGCTAAAGCAAGAGACAACCAATAATGGAAAGAAACTTGGAAATTGTGTTTCCCATGATTTACCAACTCAATATCCTTGGATAACCCAATTCTCGACTAGAGTATAGCATATAGGACAGTAATTTAAGTTCACCAAGCCCATTGGCCAAATGTGAGAGATGAATTTCACTATGTGACGTGGCCCATCTCCATAATTGCAATACTAATCATTACGCATAGTCCCAGTCAACCTCCCCTTGGTCTAGTTCGATTGATTAGATGAGAACATATCATCGAATCCTATTAATCAATCTCTTTTCATGTTCATTACCACCTAGATCAGGAAGGTAACACTACGCAAGTTCTAATTTTGGCCACCACTACAAAACATGCAAAAATAAAGAAAATTGATTAATACATTTAAATACCCATCCAAGAATTGCAAATTATCCCGATTTATTTGGTTAGATCTTCATGGTTCCCATAACCCCAAGTTTTGGATTTAGCTACTCATGCTATGGGTAGATGAAGAAATCATGAATTGAGAAAACATAATTAATCACTTACCCAACTGAGTTGAAGAACAAGCAAATGCAAAATATATTGAGAATCATAGGATTTGAAGTTACAATGAATCCACAAGTGTATTCTCCTCCAAGATTGAAGCCTCATCATTGCTTTATGCAAAAGAGCTGTAGTGCCGAGCAACAAAAAGACTGATGTGGAATTCACTCAAACAACATCCATTGATATCCAGCGGATAGAGTCCGAGTTTCAGAGGGACGAGGAGGATTGGGCAAGGAAGAGGTCAATTGACAAAACAATGGTAGTTGATATTAAGGCCCTCAAGTTTGGTGTTGTAGAGTTGGCCTCAGAGGCAGGTATAAAATCTTTCTCTCCCTCATTACCTACCTCTTCTACTCCACTCACCTTCGCTAAGGCACATGTTGATCCTTGAGTTGCAAATAACCAACCCTCGATCATTAGGGCCATTATTTTTGGTATTGGATGATTGGCCAAAACAGTCGATATTTGTGTTACTCAGGTTGAGTCATTTTCTCCCAAGTTGATTGAGATAGCCAGTTCTAAAGCATTGAGCCCGCACATTGAGGCTGAAAGGAAATAGAGGAAATTGATTGAAGCTCAAAACCTAAGGATAGACAGGCTTGAGGTGACACTTGAGGATCTTAGGAAAGAAGTAACTAGTTTGAAACTAATAAATTTTTAACATTTAATTAGATGGGAATCATTTAAATTAAGAACAAAAGCTCGTTGCTTTTTCTTTCCCTATAACTTAATTGAAGTTGTAGCCCTATCCATTTATTCATTCGACCCAAATTTATTTTGTTCCATTCCAAGAATTAGAACATGGTGTTATACCCATCTGGGAACAATGAAATATTTTAGGTTGATCACTGTGGAAAAGAGAGATGGTGGCAGTGCAAGCATGTCGGCTATGAAAGAAGACATTGACACTTTGAAGAAGGAGATGGCATCCCTGAAGTCCATGGACTTGAGTTCCTTTTGGGATAGACCAAAGGAGCTATCTAGAGTTGATATAAACATAGATCCTAATGTGATGGATGTAACGACCCCAAAAAGCACCCAAAAATGTGCCTCGGAAGTGCCCGAAATCGTAATTTCCACATATCTCAAAATCTGTGTGCGATATGAAAAATTCAACTTCATATTCTTATTCAGGGGGTCAAATTGAGTGGTGAACAGGTAAAAAAATCCAATTTTAGAGCAACTGTAGTGAATTTTGAAATTCCAAAGTTTGACGAAAACAATGGGCCTGCGAGTCACTAGCGCGACGCGCTAGTGTCATTTTTCAGTGTAATTTTGTCTAGCTTTTCTATCTCGGTCCAAGGCTTGTGGGTCTTGGGTCCAAGCCTTCCCATACATGAAAATACCTATACGTAGCAATTTTCACCCTCATATCATTCTGAACATTCCCCAATACTCACTCAAACACTTAGATTCATATTTCTCTCAAAATCAAGGTTCCAAATCTCATCCGGATCTTAAGGTTTTCCTTCAAACTTCAAGTCTCTATCTCCAATCTTCATCAAGTGATGCCCAAGCTTCCTTTTCTTAAAAATTGTATAATTTAAAGTTGATTTACTTATTGGTCTTATTTATTATGAAAATCACTGCACATTATGTTGGGGTTTACGAAATTGTGACTGTTTTACTATATTTTTGGTTATGAATCTAAGAGATATTATGGATTTGATGAAGGATTTTGACGTATATTGCTTGAGGGTGTTACCAAGTATCTATTGATGGTTTTACATTGAATTTTCTAGCATGATAATACTCTCAAATTTCATAGTTTTACACTAGCAATACACACTCTCTAAGTGTTTGATAAAATGTCCGGTTATGGTTTCTTGAGGAATTGAAGGTCTAACACATGTATTATGAGTTTAGCGACTTTATGATGATGAAATGATGATGGAGTGATGACGAAATGATGATGAAAAGGAATGTATACATATGATGATGAAAGGAGCATATATATATGATATTATCTCTATACTATTGGGGGTAACCAAGCCTCGCTCAGGGGGTTGTAGGCTCCGGTAACCTTGTTGAGGGATTGGTACCTTGATCACTTAGCTCGAGGGGTGGTAGGCCCGGTAACCTTGTTGCGGGTTGGTACCCATCAAACTTGTTGGGGGATTTGTACTCCATCAATCTTATTAAGGGGTTTGTACTCCATCAACCTCATGAAGGTGTTTGTACCTCATGCGCCTATCCAAGGGGGTGGTAGGCCTTGGATTTCACTATAATGGTCACTCCTTACCCTCGTATTATGTTTTATATAAGCATGATTTTACTTCAAGCATCATTCATACATGTCATATTGCTATATGCTAATCGCTGCCTATGCTTATGCAATTTGATTATGAACTTATCTCTTATTGCATTGCATCCTACATACTTAGTGCATTCAAACATACTAATGCATACTCTATGCCTATATGACATCACCATGTAGGAACCGAAGCTGCACTTGATCAACCTCCTTCTCCACGTGGCTGGTACGATTGTCTCTCAAGTTTGTTGGTGAGTCCTCTATTCCGGGGACGTTGCTTATGATCTCTTGCTATGTACTAAGACTATCTTTCCCTTATTTATGTATTGACTATGAGGGTGATCCTAGTTGTTTGTCGTGGCACCCGCTCTTACCTATGTAGTAGAGGTGTTGTTGGACATGTTATTTATCTATGAGCCTTGACTTTCTTGTTTCTTGATGTTATGATATGGAAGTTGCCCTTAGTATCAATTTCCTTGTTTATGCTTATCTCTTAGTGTCATTTTTAATTGCTTCCGCAACCAAGGATGTGTAATGATATGCTATGAGGCTTGTTTCGGATTCCTTTGGGTTCCCTATTCGCCGGTCAAGTCTAGCCCTAGGCTTGGGTCCCTGGGTGAAGGAAATGAGTAAAACAATATAGTAGGCATCCCGCAGACCAATGAGGAAGAATTGGGAGTGGAGCCTATCCAAGAGGAGTGTGAAGAGTTGGTATAGGTAGAAGGACAAATCATGGATATAGTAAAAAAGGCGTCTCTTCAAGACACGTCCATGATAGGCAATCTGATGTATATGAGTCTAAGCCCAAGAGGACATTGATTGACCTAGAGAGTGCATCCTAGGATAAGGGCGTTAATGCCCCCATGACCACTTCTTTAGCTCCATCAGCACTGCCATAACATGACTAGCTTGGATCAAGGGGACTAACACTCATTCCTTCCCTTTATGCTTGATTTTGTTGCTCCTTGCACATTGAGGACAATGTTTTCTACTTAGGAGGGATGTATTTCTATTGATGGTGATACTTTGATCACTAGTTGATTGATGAGACATTTCCTAGTTTTTGCTGTTTTTTTTTTATGAATATTAGAGACAATTTTAATTTTGGTTTGTAAATAATTTTAATTTGGGTTGTAATAGAGTATTATTTATTTTTCTATTTTTAATTTTCTTCCTTTTAAAATGAATGGATGAATGATTGCAAATGATGTCCTCATTTTTGTGGAAAATCCCCGTGCATATGTGAAAAGACATTCAAATGCAAATGTTGTGCCTCTAGTCCTTAGCATTGCAAGAATCAATAATCCATATATCCATATTTTTTATTCGAATGGTGCCATGAATGAGGATCATGTACTAACTCACCAATTAGTCCTTCCTTGATAAATCAGTCCATGAATGGATTTGATGCATCTTGAGTTGACTATATGAGTGATTGAGC
>JAPFFP010044478.1:0-12370 GCA_026153255.1 Solanum medicagineum | reverse complement strand
TATTTCAAATCCACTCCTCATGGTTCCCACAACCCCAAGTTGTGGGTGCTTAGCTACTCATGGCTAAGGCAAAATCACAAATAATGAATATGTAAGACATGGTTGAGAGATTACCCAAAAATAATGAAGAAAAAAGCACCTTGATGTTGAGACCGCAAGCTTGGATTAATGGAAGTTGAGTACAAGTGATTTCAAATCCCCCAAAATGGGTCTTGAAAATGAAATATTGAAATCTACACAAAACCTTATAAAAGTTCTTTAAGAATATCCAAAGTATCTTCAAAATCTGTAAAGTGTCGAATCTCTCTAAAAGAACCATGTTATTAACTTTTTGTACTAGTTACAAAAAGACCCCAAAGATAAAATAAACAATATAGCTGGCAGTAGTTACGTCTCGTAGATATTACTCATAGGGTGACCTACGAGTTGTAATCGGGCTTTCATAGTCAGCAATTGGCATTTTGGACTTGGCTGCTATGACCCATTTCTATGAGTCATGGTGTGCTCTACGACTCGTAGTGTCTTCTTGTAGTCCTGATTTGTAGTTCTTGGTCCAAACTTTTGGCACACTGTTTGTTCTTACGAAAGCATCTCCCACGAGTCATAGTGCGACTTGCGACTCATAGGTTAGCCTCTTATGGCTGACCTCCACTTTGCGAATTCTTAATTTTGCTCACTATTTCTTGCTACAAGGGCACCGTATGACTCGTAGCTTAGGCTACGACTCCTAGAGGCTCGTATGTCCTATACTTCAGCAAAATCTGCAATTTTCTTCTTAAATCATGCCAATCTATATTTTCTACAAGAACAACACAAAAACACATAAAAAACCATAAAAATTTGCATTAAGAACTTGCAAAATCCCTTTTTCAGGCATCAAATGTGTTGTATTCTTATTGCATATCACTTTGTAGAGTTGAAATAATAATTGAAAGATTTGTCAGAGATGGGCTTCATAAGGCTAAGTGTTTCTCCTTAGGGTGCCCTTGTCCTATTTGTGCGAAATAAAGATGGGTCTCTTTGAATGTATATTAACTATAGGCAACTGAATAAGTTCACCATAAAGAATAAGTATCCTCTCCCAAGGATAGATGATCTGTTTTACCAACTTAAGGGTGCCTCTTGTTTCTCAAAGAATAGATCTCAAATCTGGCCACCATCAATTGAAAGTGAGGGAATGTGATATTTTGAAGACAGCCTTTAGGACTAGATATGACCATTTTGAGTTCTTGGTTATGTCCACTAGGTTAACGAATGTGCCTGCAGTCTTCATAGATTTGATAAATAGAGTGTTCAGATAGTATCTTGACACATTTGTGATTGTATTTATCAATGGCATTTTGGTGTATTCGAAGATGAAGAAGAATATGTTAAGCACCTCAGAATTGTCCTCCAAACACTTAAGGACTATGAGTTTTATGCGAAATTCTAAAAATGTGAATTCTGGTTTAAGCATGTGGCTTTCCTAGGCCATATTATCTCCGGTGATGGTATTCGAGTAGATCATCATAAGGTTGAAGTGGTTAAGAACAACCCAGACCAACCTCTCCAACTGACATAAGAAGTTTCTTAGGTTGGTAGGCTACTACCGCCAATTTGTTGAGGGATTTCTTCCTTATCTGTACCATTGATAAAGTTGACTTAGAAAAAGGACAAGTTTCAGTGGTCCGATGAATATGAGAAAAGTTTCCAAGAATTACAGATTAGACTGACTATTGAACTAGTCCTAACCTTACCCGCTGGGATGGAAGATTTTGTAATATATTATGATGCTTCGAGAGTTGGATTGGGATGTGTGTTGGTGCAAAGAGGGAAAGTGATAGCCTATGCTTCTAGACATTATAAGGTTCATGAGAGGAACTATCCAATGTATGATCTTGAGTTGTCAGTGGTGGTGTTTGCACTTAAAATCTGGCGCCACTACTTGTATGGAGTACATATGGATGCGTTCATCGACCACAAAAGCTTGCAGTATGTCTTCAGTTAGAAAAAGCTCAACCTGGACATAGAAGATGGTTGGAGTTGCTCAAGGATTACTACATGAGTATTCTCTATACTCTAGGTAAAGCTAACATTGTTGCTAACCTTATTAGCAGGTTGTTAATGGGTAACACAACCCATATGGAGGAAAGGAAAGAAGAAGCTAGCTGAAGAAGTGCATTGATTAGCTCGATTAAGAGTTCAACTTGAGGAGAATGATGAGGGAGGAGTTAATGGTCAGAATGGGCTTGCTTTATCTTTGGTGGCAGAGGTGAAAGAAAAGCAAGATCGAGATCCCATCATACTCCAACTGAAGGAGGCTGTCCAAAAACAGAAAGAGATGGTCTTCTCCAAAGGGGGAGATGGGGTGTTGAGATACCAAAGTAGATTGTGCATTCCAGGTTTTGATGGTATTCCTGATAGAATCATTGTTGAAGCTTATAGCACTAGATATTCCATTCATCCAGGCTCTACCAAAATGTACCATGACTTGAGAGAAGTCTATTGGTGGAGTAGAATGAAGAGAGATATTGTTGAATTTTTCTCAAAGTTCCCGAACTATTAGCAAGTGAAAGCTGAGCACCAAATGCCATGTGGATTAGCTCAGAACTTTGAGATTTCAGAATGGAAGTGGGAGATGATCAATATGGACTTCATTACTGGTCTACCAAGGTCGAGGAAGCAACACCATTCGATATGGGTGATTGTAGACAGAATGACTAAATTAGCTTACTTCTTAGCAGTTAAGACAACTAACATTATGGAGGAGTACGCCAGGTTGTACATACAAGATATTGTGAGGTTGCATAGGGTTACCTTGTCCATCATCTTTGATAGAGGAGCTCAATTCACCTCCCAATTTTGGAGATCATTCCAGAAAGGATTGGGTACAAAAGTGAATTTGAGTACGACCTTCTATCCACAAACAGATGGTTAGGCAAAATGTACCATTTAAACGTTAATGGATATTCTGAGAGCCTGTGTTTTTTATTTCAAGGGGGACTGGGATGACCACTTATTACTGATCAAATTTGTGTATAACAATGGTTATTATGCAAGCATTCAAATGACACCTACGAAGCTTTGTATGGGAGGAGATGTAGATCACCAATTGGGTGGTTCGAGGTTCGAGAAGCAGAGTTGATTGGACTGATCTTGTCCATCAATCAATGGATAGGGTCATGGTCATTAAAGAGAGATTGAAGATTACCCAGAGTCACCAGAAATAATGCACCGATATGAGGAGGAGGGATTTGGAGTTTGAGGTAAATGATTGGGTATATTTGAAAGTGTCACCTATGAAAGGTGTCATGAGATTTTGGAAGGGTAAATTAAGTCCACGCTATATTGGATTCTATCAGTTTGTAAACAGGATTGGGAAGGTTGCTTAAAATTAGACTTGCCTTTCGAGTTAGACGCAATCCATCCAGTAATTTCATGTGTCAATGTTGAAGAAATATTTGGGATATCCTAACTTGGTAATCCCTGCAGAGAGCATTGGAGTGAAGGATAGTTTGACCTACGAAGAAATTTTTGTCCGAATCCATGATCATCAAATCCGCAAGTTGAGAATTAAGGAGATAGCCTCAGTCAAGATCCTGTGGAGAAATCTATTCATTGAGGAAGCCGCATGGGAAGCTGAGGTAGAGATAAAAGCAAAATATATGCACCTATTTGTGCCAAGCGATGAGAAATTTGAAGGTAAATTTCCTTACCCTTATCTAAATTAATTGTATTATCTAGAGGTGATTGCCTATAGTACGAACAGAATTGATTGATGTTTGAGATAGAATTGAGAGTTTGATTAATAGATGTGAATGATGAGGTGAGTTTTGAGTCTATTCGTGCCTTAATAGACCTTTACTCATCATTCGAGGACGAATGATCCTAAGAGGGAGATGATGTAACACCTAGTAAAATTATCAAAATACCCCTAGAATGGAATTGTGTGCATAACGCGTCTTCTCAAGCTATGATGGAAAACCCAAGACCCAATTTGCAATTACCATGAAAAATTGAATGGGAAAATGATCTCGTTCAGATTTTAGAGCCATCGGATTAAAATTTTTTTTTGTAATTATTTCCAAAATAGTATTGGTGCAGGCTGCACGCACGACATGCCAGAGATGCGGACCAACACTTGTTTTTCTTATTGAATTTTCGATGGGAAAAGTTGGGGAAAAATTATGAAGGTCCGTGCCTAGTCCGCATTTTGGGATGAAACTTTTTCTTTTAATATGAAGGGCATTCTGGTCAATTCCCAACCCTTACTAAACTCAAAACACGATTACAAATTAGGTCATTTTGATGAGTAAAAAGGGTCTTAAACCCCATTCTAAGTCCTTTTCTAATCACTTGAAAGACTAGGGCTTGAGAGAGAAGAAAAGGAAGGCTAGATTGAAGAATTCAAGGAGAATTTTTTATGGTGGATTGGAAAAACTTTTTATTCCAGGTATGTAAGGCTAAACTACAAGCATGAGTTTATTCTCTCATGTGCGCCATATGTGGTCTTATATGAGAGTTAAAGGTTCTTGTGTCTACATACATGATTCTTGATTATTTTCTTAAAAATTTTATAATTGTTACATGTATTTTCATATGTTGATGATCATCATAAACTTGTATTCTTGAATGGAATGTGTTTAACTGTATTATTGCATAAACCCTACTTATTATTTTCATAAAGATTGTATAAACAAAGATATGGATTCAGTCTAGAGCCTTGATTAAGAATGTTGATAGAGATTGTGATTGTGAATGTGAGAATAATGATAGATTGATAAAATTTGATGGTCCACTAGTCTTCCCCAAATGAACTCTAATGAATTGTCCCTAATGATTGTTTTCAGCCTTGAGATTGACTAAGATGTTGATTGATGAGATGATTAGAGTCTCTATGAGACTGATTGAAAGATTGTGCCTCCATGAGGTTGATGGACATGATTTGATTGAGATAGTTTGCTTAGATGGATTTTTTATGAGCATTGAGTCATGGGAGGAGTATCGAGCACCGAACAAGTAAAAGATAATCCAACTCACACTTGTCAAACTACATAGCTAAGCGTAGCTGAGGAGTAGGACCATCATATCACATGATGTTGAGGTTTCCTCAAATTAGAAGTCCCTGAAATCAATAGAGGACTTGTGGATTGCTGTCTCCATTTGGTCTTGTCCATGTGGTTTCGATTTGATCCCTACCTGGAAAGTACGGAATGGCTGTGGCAACATCACTGTGATTGTTATACAATCACTGGCTCATAAGTGATTATTGTCGGATAAGTGAAACTCCCAAAAAGTTCCCCAAACTGAGAAATCTGAGTGGAGATTAGATAAGATTGAGATAAGAAGAGATGAGATGAGTGGAGATGAGTCCCTCTGAGATGAGTATGATTTGATTGATGAGTTGATTAGTTCATAGGTCACTTGTCTACTCTTTATTCTTACTTTAGATAGAAATTTGACATATTGATTGGTTTCTATATTGAGTTGATTGTTGTTTTTATATTATTCTTCCTATTTCAGTTTCATTCAGCTATTTTACATACCGTACATTCCACTACTAATACGACTCTGGTATTGAATCATTTTATGATGTAGATACATGGGATAGAGATCATCAGTAGGCATGTCGTTGAGGATCTTTGGAAATTCAGCACATTGGTGAGCCTCCCCTACTCTGGAGGATTCATTACTTTACTTTCATCTTTCTTTAGAGTTAGATTTACTTAGCTTTATTTTGATTGAGGTAGCCATGGGTCTGTCATTGTTACCACGTGATAGTGATAGAGGCTTCATAGACTAGAGTCGAATGTTGATTGTTAAGATTTTGAGCTAGTTCTTTCTACTAGCCATTCATTTATATTATTATTTGAGACTAAAGGATGAGATATGCCCATTTTCTCTCCTTTTACCTTCCGTTGATTAGTAGAATTTATGATTGAATGGATGTGATAAGGCCAAGTGGTTCACTTGGGGACTAACAATAGTCTCTGGGTGCCGGCCCTGTCTTGGGTACCCTCCCGGGGCGTGACGCTAGAGCTATGATGTTGCCACCACTACTGGCAAATACAAAGTTAACTGTTCCGAGTGGGTTACTTTAGATGCTGCCGAACTATGGGCTATTTGCGAGCTTACTATCGAATGATTTTCATAGCCACCTACCCAATGTTGCATTCGTCTCTAAGAGTCTGATAGGGACACATAATCTGTCCGTGGATGTTGTGGGACTTCATGTCTTCCCATTGTCTCTTACAAGCAATGTAGTAATATGGCTATATGATCTCCCGTAGAGTTGGATTACCAGAAGACCTTTTTGGAGAGGTACTTCCCTAGATCGAAGAAGCTTAAGTTGATGGACCAGATCAATAACTTTGAGTAACTTCTTGGTGATTCGATCAGTACTACTTGGGAGCAGTTTATTAAATACTTAAGGAGTGTCCCAGACCACAAGATAGTTGATGATGCCTTTGTGAAAATCTTCTTTCGTGCCCTTGATGAGAGCAGTCAGGCTTGTGTTGACACTACCATGGGGGGCATGTTCTTGGATCAGCCATTTGCAAGGATCGCAGAGTAGATGGAGAGAGTGGTCAAGACTAATTGTGCATAGGGGCAGAGAGACAACATCTACCAAAAGTTCATGCATTGTCAATGTTGGTTCGGAGCAATCAAAGATCGATCAAGAAATTATGGAAGAGCTTGCCTGAATTCACACAGGTATGAAGAGGTGATGATGAAGCAGAACCAAGAGTGAGTCAATGCAATGGTTCATCAACCCCCATATGCACCCATGTATGATGAGCCTTATTATGATGAGGACGCATGTTTTGTAGCTGATCATGTGGGAGGTTTCTGGACTAATGCCAAAGGGTCCAATCAGGATTATTGTCGCCAAGGTCAAGGGAACTAAGGTCGGAACTTCAATAGAGAGGGATCTTACAAGGACAATTGGGGAGGATATTATGATAGGAATAGGGGTCAGGTGAGAGATACAGATTGGGTCACAGAGATGGTTTCAGAAATGGCCCCAATGTGCCACTACATAACCGCGACGCAGATGCAAGTAGTTCCAGAATTGAGGAGATATTTGATCGCCTATTGAAGAAAGCTGAGACATAGTATGAGATGCTGAGGGGTATGAAATCTGAGATTTCCAGCATCAATCAAACAATTAAGTCTCATTTTGTGGCTATCAAATAGCTTGAACAATAGTTTGGTCAAGTGTTGACTTAACTTAATCAATGTCACAGGGGTACACTGCCTAGCAATACCATCCAAAATCCTATAAATGAAAGGCAGTGTATGGCAGTTACTACTCGGGGTGGCAAGAGCACCATTGATCCTCCCATCCCAGTTGATGAGGATGATGTTCGAGAGGAGATAGTTGTGGCCATGGATGCAGATATAGTAGATGATCGTGGCAAGGATGGGGTGAGCGAAGCTGCTGATGCCCATTCGTAGGCATCCTCCTCCCTTCCCTCAAAGAATCAAAAAGAGGGAGGAGGAAGGAAAGTTCAAGCACTTTCTCTCCACGCTGAAACAACTCTCTATCAACATCCCTCCTATTGAGGTGTTGGAGAAGATTCAAGGGTATGCAAAGGACATGAAGGACCTGGTTACTAAAGAGCACACTAGTGAGTCTGGAGCTCTCACAAGAGCTTTAGCATTGTAGTGCTATTGCTACAAGGTCCATTTTATAGAATCGAGAAGATCCTGGTGCTTTTACTATACCCTGCACCATTAGAGATGTGGAGTTCACACAGGCACTATGTGATCTAGGTGCCAACATTAATATGATTCCCCTTGCATTCTTTAAAAAGCTAGGATTGGGAGCCCTTACTCCGACGAGCATGTGGTTGTTGATGGCTGATTGCACAATGAAGAAGCCTGTGAGGATACTATATGATATGCTGGTTAAAGTTGACAAGTTCATATTCCTCGCAGAATTTGTGATCCTAGATTGCAAAGTCAACTTTGATGTCCCAATCTTCTTGGTAAGACCGTTCCTAGCCACAGGGTGAGCACTAATGGATATGGAAATCGATCAACTCATGTTCATATTGAATGCCGAAGAGGTTATCTTCAATATCTGTCGATACATAAAAATGGCCAGATGATTTGAAGAAAGAAGTCTGGATAATTGGTAAAGTCTGAGAAACCAATTTGTCCAAGTCGTGCCACGATAATAAATCAAGAGCTGCTTGGGAGGCAACCCAAGGCGGATACTGGCGCTTAGCACCCAGGTATGATTTTTGACGCCTTATGATTTGTTTTGCCTTGATTGTGAGCATTGGGGACAATGAATATCTTTTCCGATGGGGTGTGGGTAGTTATGAGCCTCAGTGAAGTTTGAGTAGCTTGGGTTCGATACGACCCCAATTTTTGATCCTGGAATTTTCTTGCATGTGTTCTTTTCTCTATGGATATTTACTTTCTGTTGAATCGGCATGTTTAGGATTTTTAGGTAGTATTTGTAGCATATAGTACAAATACATGTGCCATATAGCATGTTTTTGTGTTTTGCTTGAAAAATGATACCTACCAAAAATTTTGTTTAGTAGTTTAGATAGCAACCATGCATGTTTAGGTGTGTCACAATGTTTGTTCTGATAAGTGAGGATAATTTGAGATGAAAAACATAATCTGAGAGTCTTTTATTGATAATGTAGTAAATGCCATGCAAGTGTGAGCTTTAATAGGCTAAATTCATGTGTTGTGTGCTAGTTCAAAACTTGCTAATTTTTGCTAATTTTCGAATTCAGAGAGCATCCGTGCCCTGGCCGCAATGTGCCAACTGTGCGAGCAGTGTAGAATTTTCCTTCATATTGGGTCCACATCATGGACATGATGTGGAGCACATAAAATTTTCCTTACTTTTCTTATCGTCCAAGGGCATTGTGGTCATAGCCCCATGCACTTAAACGTGAAATGACCCATACTTAGCTTTATCAACTTTATATCACTCAAAACCCTCACAAAAACCTCTCCAAGACTTCACCAAATATCTCATACAAAATTCAGGGATTTCAAGCTTAACTTTGGAACCCAAGGATTCACTTCGAGCTCTAAGTTTCCTTCAAACTCATCTCAAGAAAACCAAAGTTTGAGGTATGTGGGTTTCATCCATTGGGTCCTTTCACCCATGGAGCCCAATCTTCCTTTTTACGAAATTGCATGTTTTCAAGTTGTATCTACTATTAGTATCTCTTATTATGAAATATGAGCATGAATTATATTGGGGTTTTGTCAAAGTATTGTTGATTATGCATGAGTATCTCTTTTAAGCTTACACTAGTTGATCTTTCTCTATTGAGACAATGCATGTCTTGACCTATAAAACTCTAATCTATTATGAGTTTTGATGAAGGATTTCAAGGTACCCAACATGAGGGTTTTACTACATGTTGGTAGGTTGATTTTCATTAAGATTTCTCATTTTATTTCACACACGAATTGCAAGATTTGGAACTAGTATCACGAACCGGCTAAGTGTTTGATAAAATGTCAAGTCAAGAATTCTCAAGTTATTGATGATCTATTTCATGATTTACAAGTCAAGTGATTGTATGATGATTAATGGCTTTCAAGTATGTATTGAATTCATGAAAAGTATCTATGATTTTACAAGTATCAAGTTAAGCCCTATTTCAAGATTTTTACCTCTTGTGAGCCATTCATGTTAAAGCAAGGGTTCATGTATGATTATGATCTACTCTCAGATTTCAAGTTAGGCTCACTACAAGAGGTCAAGCATGTTTCAAGAGCTACTCATGTCATGTTTCCATGTTTCTTACAAGTTATATAAGTCATGATTATTTCAAGTATTCCGTGGGATTCGACTTAGCACTGATTAAGCTTAAGATGGGGGCTCGACTTAAGGGGTCCTTATATCAAGTCTTTTGTCTCTAACTATGTGCCACCATAGGATTGTGATTATTACCCTTTCTATACTAGTGGATCCATCTAGTCATATTATCATGTTTGGTTTGCCTTGATAGGTAGACCACACCTAGTCTAGGGGTGTCATGGTCCTCCACCTTACTGAAGGGTTGTCATGCCTTGGATTCCAAGTTGTAGCTACTTGGTCTATGTCAGTTGAGGTTGCTTCCCAAACATGTATGCTATATATATATATTGTACAAGATGAATGATTTACAAGCATGTTTTATTATGAGCATTGGCCTTGCATGCCATATTGAGATTATATATCTATTGCTTATGATTATGCATTTTGACTATATTGGCATATGTATTGTTGCATTGCATCCTGCATATTTAGTATAATCAAACGTACTAACGCATACTCTATAACTATATGATATTACCATGTAGGGACCGGAGCACCTTTTAATCATCTTCCATGTGGCTAGTTGATACTTCGGAAAGAAAACTTTGGTGAGTCCTCAAGTCCGATGACACTATCTACAACACTCTTGCTATTTTGAGATTTCTTTATGTTGAACACTTGTTATTATAAGGGTGAGCCCGGAGAGTGTCTTGGCCCTCTCTCCATTCCATGCTAGAGGTGTTGTTTGATATTATGATATGCTTAAGCTATGAGATAGACTCTTTATGTTTTTATAAATATCAAGATTTCCCTTAGTCTCGCTTCCCTTTTTACTATATCTCTTATTGTTGTTTACTTTGCTTCCGCGACTAAGGATGTGTGATTGAACGCTAAGAGGCTTGTTTGGTCCCTTCAGGTTCCCATTCATTGTGTCACATCTAGGCCCTAAGGTTGCATATGAGTTGGAGTTGCCTATGGAGATGAATATGGTTCATCTGGTCTTCCATGTGTTAATGTTGAGAAAGTTTGTGGGTTACCCAAGTATTATATTGCCCTTGGATGTTGTGGGTGTTGTAGAAGATAATTTGACCTATGAGGAGGTCCCGGTGGAATTTTTGGATAGACAAGTGAAGAGGTTGAGAAAGAAAGATGTAGCTTCCATCAAGGTCCTTTTGAGGAATCAACAAGTTGAAGGTGCCACATGGGAAGCCGAGGCGGACATGAGAAAGTGATACCCATATCAATTCCACTATACTCATGTCGAAGGTACTAATTTAATTCACCTATATGATTTCAAGTCTTAAATTTCAGCCCTTAAGTCATTTTGCATGTATTCATGTTTATGGTAGCAAGTTTATGGTGATTTTTGACATTCATCTTGAGATTTTTAAAAAATGATGTTTAAATGCATATGTTGCATTAATGTCGGGATGAAATCTTCATGATTACGTCTCTTATGCATGTTTCTTGGCATTCTGGGGTGAATGTTCCCAAGGGGGAGATATTGAAATGCCCCAAAACGTGCTTCGGAATGCTCATAATCGTAATTTCCATATATCTCAAAATACGTGTGTGATCAAAAATCTGACTTCATATTCTCGATAAGGGGAAAAATTGAGTGGAAAATGGTATAACCTGAATTTTAGAGGACCCATGGTGAAAAATAATTTTCACTAATTTCAAAATTCCAGAGAGCATCAGCGCCCTGGCCGTGATATGCCAAGGGCACAAAGTAGAGTAAAATGTTCCTTAGCGTTAGGTTCGCATCGCGGACTAGACGTGGACCAGTACTGTAACACCCCACACCTTACAATATTGGCACAACTCAAATGAAACATGACATGGTTTGGACAAATGACGCTAAATTTTTAAAAGGTGCTTGAATCTCGCGTTAATGGGCTATATGTGCGTTTAACGCTTAAGAAGGTCGAGTGAATACATGTTTTGTGCTGAATTAAGGAGATTACAGACTTAAATGAAGTAAAAGAATTGAGGTGCTTGTAGGACTTAGAAGCTAGTAGGTGAGTCACCTACTTGCTTAGCTAAAATTTGTTAGTTAAATGGAGACGAGGCTCGACGTCGAAATTGTCTAAGTTCGATTACGAATAAAGTCTGTGTTAAGGGTGTAACTTTTGCCCACGTTTTAGCATCATAAATGGGCTACACTTTTAGTCCAAGAAGTATAATAAAAAGGGCCCAAAGACATCACAACACACATAGCAAATTGGGCCCAAAACTAAGTGAAAATTGGAAAATAGGCAGCCCAAGTCCATCAAGTTGGTGCTCCAAAAAGGCCCAAGTTTGAGGGCCAAGCTGGTGGGGAAGCAACTTGATTATGTGTGGTTTAATATGGTCAAAGTGTCAAGGGAAGGTTCGCATAATAGCTCTATATAAAGAGCTCCAAAGCTGCTCCATAAGCCATTGTTCACTTGCACACAAAAAAAAAAATCAGATTGCTCTCTAAGTTTCCTCTCAACTTTTCTCAACTTTGTGAAGCAGCCAAACGAGTCTTTTAGGGTTCTTAAGGAGACTATAAACCTTGAAGACAAAGGTAAGTAATTATAGTTGTGTATTTAGTATGGTTTTATCATGAAAAACAAGAGATAG
>JAPFFP010044477.1:0-12373 GCA_026153255.1 Solanum medicagineum | reverse complement strand
TATTTTTTCTTAAATAATTCAATATTTTAATAATCCATTAAATAACCCTAATAGACATTAACAAACCTCAAAAGACATCGCTTTTAATTAAACGGTACTTTAGCCTGTCTCAACCATTCGAAAAAATCATAACCTTTCGAAAAAGTAACAACTCTTCGCAAAAGTCACAACCCTTTGAAAAAGTCATAACCCTTCAAAACAGTTACAATACTTCGAAACAGTCATAACTTTTCGAAAAAATCACAACCTTCCAAAAAGGTCACAATCCTTCAATATGAAAAATTATCCTTTTTTAAAATATAATAAATTGATTTTTAAGTTGGGTTATTATAGTAATCTCTTTGGAAAAGTCACAACCCTTCGGAGAAATGATAATCCTTCGAAAAAGATACAACCCGTCAAAAAAGTCACAACTTTATTGAAGATAATTAGGACTTTGGCAGTATTACTTGAAATTTTAGAGATAAATTGATAATGCTAAACTTTCTATACAGAAAGAACTTAATAATTTTAGAATATTTTATTAGTTTGAATATTAAGATTTATAAAAACAATTAGATTGCTTGTGACCGCGCAAAGCGCGGACTAATTACCTAGTTAGTAATATTAGAGTAATTTAGTATTACTTTTAAAACTTACTCATGATAGAATAGATTTTCGTGTTTCCTAGAAAAGAACATCATAAGTAATTTTGTTAGAAATAAAACATGAATGAACTACATATGACATTAGCATATTCTTTAAAAAAAAATAGGTAGATTAAGGACATATAAAGCAATAATTTGAATACATGATTTTCTTAGATGAGAAGTAGAGAAATTTAAAACTGAGAACATGCATAAAAAAAGAATTGCATTTTCATGAAGGCCTTCCTTCTTTAAGTTTCATGCATAAAAAACAGTCAACCAATTAAAAAAAAATCATCCCAGATAAGTTGGAATCTAGAATAGAAGTATGCATTTTCATTGGGTATCTAAAAGACACTAAATGAGATTTATTTTCATTGGACATCTATGTGGCACAACCAAAGGGTTTCATAGAAAGTGGTGACAAACGCATGGTTTGTAGGCTTAAAAGATCTATTTATGGATTGAAACAAGCATCTAGAGCATGGAATATTTGTTTTGGCAAGTCTATTTAGACTTTGGTTTTGATCAACTTGAAAATGAATCATGCGTTTATAAGAAGTTGGAGGGAGACAAAGTAGTATGTTTGATTCTATATGTAGATGACATTTTTCTCATAGGAAACAACGTGAGCATGCTAGATTTGGTTAAGGAATGGTTGTCATCTCGTTTTGATATGAAAGACTTGGGCGAAGCGGCTCACATCCTTGGGATCAAGCTTATGCGAGATCGTAAATGAAGGATACTAGGCTTGTCTCAAGCACTTTATATAGACACTATTCTTGCAAGATTTAACATGCAAAATTTCAAAAAGAAATTTCTTCCATTTAGACATGGAATTACTTCATCAAGGGATTAGTCATCCAAAACGAGTGATGAAATAGAGAGAATGAAGGTAGTCCATTATGCTCCGCTTGTAAGGAGCCTCATGTATGATATGTTATGTACTAGACCAGATATGTTTAGTAGATTTTAGTCTAATCCTCAGCTAGAATATTAGACAGCAGACAATCATATAATCAAGTACCTGAAAAGGACGAGGGATTATATGCTAGTTTTTCACCCTAGAAATCTTATACCTATATCAGGTATAATGATTCAGATTTTCAGCCACATAGAGATTTAAGAAAATCTACCACATCAGGATATGTATTTACTTTGGAAGGTGAAACCGTAATATAGAGGAGTATCAAGCAGTCTTGTGTTGCTGATTCCATCATGGAAGTTGAGTATGTGGCCGCCTCTGAAGTGGCTAAGGAGGTTGTTTGGCTCGGAAACTTCCTAAAGGAGCTTGGAGTAGTTCTTTCAATTGAAACACCAATTACACTCTATTGTGAAAACAGTGGCACAACTGCAAACTTGAAGGAACCATGTAACCACGAAATAACTAAAAAAATTGTGAGGAAATGTTAGTTGATTCGTGATATAACTTAGAGGGGTGATGTGAGAGTTTTGAAGATCGATTCGAAGGACAATTTGGCAGACCCATTTACAAAAGGCTTATGTCAAAAGGTTTTTCATAATCACATAGAAGAAATGGGTGTTAGAATTGTGGCCGCATGGTTATGAGTCTAAGTGGGAGATTGTGAGAATATACTATTAACCATGTAATTGTAGTGTAGTGTTTTTTTTAATCCCTTTTAAAGACTATTTATATTGTTGTAATAAAGTCTTGGTTTAAAAAGACCATTGCGTATATATTGTGTATAGAGTACCAGTTTAGGTGGGGAAATGAAATGATGGATAGCTAAGACAGAACACTCGCGAAAAGATGACAGTTTAGAGTTATCAAAATAAATTTGCACAAGCCATTTCAATAGATTGTAACGAGTGTTGCTAAATTATTTCATTTAGAACCATATATACAGGGTATATGGTTATGACTGATGGGCGGTACAATTATGCAAATAGTAATTTAATATGGTCCACAATTTGAACTGATTGGAATAAAGAGGTAATATATTAATCCTCTTTTACCTGTTCTTTTTTTTTTAATGGAAATATAGGATTCTCTTCATAGAGCTAAATATTGCTCTGTTTTGTTTTTATGACTTTGCAGGGTGAAGCAGCTCAAGGCAGATTAAATAAATGGGAGGAAAAGAAAGAACCAGTTATGGAGTAGCAGAAATTTCTCATTTATTCAAAAATGGGAGTGTTCAGTTGTGAATCAGCTCAACAACAACAACACACCCAGTGGAATCCCACGAGTGGAGTTTGAGGCGGGTAGAATATACGCAGATCTTACCACTACCTCACAAGGTAGAAAAACTATTTCTTGGGAACCATCGTCTCAAAAACCCATAACTAGAATAAAATAGATATGGAAAAAGAAGGAAAAGAAAAGGAAATAGAAAGAAAGACTAACAACAAAAATTACATGACAGTGACAAGGATAGTGTTGTGAACTAGCTCAGTGGTATGTATTTTATATGGAGCTAACATAATATTTGTGAAGTATAGATTTCATTGTGACTAATAGCATAGAAGAAGTGGTGGAACTATTGCACCCTTAACCAAAGATCATAATTTAGAGCCCCGAGTATGGAGAAAATCATATTTGGAGCACCAAACCTTATGAGTCTTATAGTGCATGATTCGGATTTAATTGGGGCTCCCCAGTTTGTACAAGAACTAGCATGTTGTCACACCCATTGACAAGCCTTTCACAAAAACTTTTATAGCAGCAATGACACAACACTACCTCAAACCCTCATTATCTCTATTATCTTCACCCTCAACAACGACAAAGTATGCAACCTATCAATCCAAATAAGGAATAAAGTTATTAATCGTTACGACAACAAATGAGTCTAAATGACTTGACTAACTCTAGAAACTGCAAAATAGATAGAACATGTTAGAATCTTTGCAGGTAAGACCATACTATTTTGATGATGATAAATGAAGCCAACAACAATAGAATGAGGAACCAGGTCCAGCATATGTCCAGCAGTGAAGATATACAGAGTCCCAGTCAAAATCGGAGTACTATTTATGGAAAAAAATTAGTACGATACGGTGAAGGTAGCATCTTAGGAAAAGGACTCCTTTATGGAAAAGAATGGCATGCCATACTCAAGAGAGGAGTCCCATATGAAAGGTCTCTAGGGTTCAATATAAATACAATCATCAACCCTAGAAGACATAGCTTTTGCAATTTGAAATCGGCGAGAGCATTCAACAAATGCACGGGCTCTTGGCGAGAGCACTCAAGAAAGATGTAGATTTAGGTTTTATTGATTGTTCAAGTCTTTTTGACAATCGTCTTAGAGTCTATGTTTAGTGACAAAAATTGTAGGAAGTTGTTTTCTGTTTCTTCGTGAGAGTTGTTGCTTGAGAGTGGGTTTGACTCTTGAGAGTTGAGTGTGTTGAAGGAGTTGTAAGTTGAACATTGCTCATTTGAAGTTAGTGAAGTTGTTGAAATCCTACGAGTGTAGGTAGTGGTTGTTTTTTCCTTGAGCAAGGAGTTTTTCCACTATAAGTTGTTTGACTTTTGAACCTGAGAAAGATGTAGATTAGGTTTTCTTGATTGTTCAAGTCTTTTTGACAATCTTCTTAGAGTCTATGTTTAGTGACAAAATTGTAGGAAGTTGTTTTCTATTTCTTCGTGAGAGTTGTTGCTTGAGAGTGGGTTTGACTCTTGAGAGTTGAGTGTGTTGAAGGAGTTGTAAGTTGAACATTGCTCATTTGAAGTTAGTGAAGTTGTTGAAATCCTACGAGTATAGGTAGTGGTTGTTTCTCCCTCGAGCAAGGAGTTTTTCCACTATAAGTTGTTTGCCTTTTGAACTTGCTTTCGCAAACTCGTTAGTACTGTTCATTGAGGTTCAATAGAAGTTTAGAGGCACTAATGCTTTCAATTGGCATCAAAGCTGGTCTTTTCGAAACAAGGCTAACTACCTTGAAAAGATAATGGCAGCTCCACCTAGGGCATAAGAAGGAGCTTATCAGTCCACACCATCGTTGTTCGACCGACAATACTATGGTTGGTGGAAAACTAGAATGATGAATTATATTGAGGGTGAACATCCTGATCTTTGGAATGTGGTACTCAACGGACCAACTATTCCAATGAAGAATGCCTCTACTGATGGCACTCCAAGGGTACACAAGGAACGCAGTGAATGGAATGATGCTGATAAAATTGCCATTCAGAATAATGCCAAGGATAAGAAGATCTTGTTGTGCGGTATCGGTCCCAACAAATATAATAGGATATCATCATGCCAAGATGCTAAACAGATGTGGGATACTCTAGAAGTTGCTCACGAAGGTACCTCTTATGTGAAAAAGGCTAAGATTGATAATCTCAATCGACAGTATAAGTTGTTTAGAATGTATGAAGGTAAGACAATACATGCGATTGAAACCAGGTTCTCCTCTATTGCCAATGAAATCTACTCCTTGGGAGAAGTTATCCCCATAGGGAATGCTATCCAAAGTTGCTATGTCACGCCCTGGGAGGGTACCCTAGACGTAACTAGCACTCGAAGACTATTGCTAGACCCCAGGTGGACCACCTAGTGTCATTACCTTCATTCAATCAATTCAATAGCGGAAGGAATTAGAGAAATCATAATAGTCTATCATAAATGAAATATAAAAATGAAAGACAGTCTCAAGATAATGAAAGAAAGGGAAAGAACCCTCAACGTCTATCACCAACATCTATATCTTTGAAGCCTCTATACTACATTCTGAGATGGTACCATGACAGGCCATGGCTACCCAAAATCAATAAAAGTCTAATAAAGCAAAATCAAATACTCATCCTCTGAATGCAGGGAAGGACTCACCACTATCCGGAAATCCGGAAAGTTCTAAACCTCGACGATTGGGCTGCTGAAGTCCTCTGTCTAGAGAATCTGCATCATAAAATGATGCAGCGCCAAAGGGGTGTTAGTACGTGGAATGTACTGTATGTAAAATGGGCTAAAGTAAATGGAATGATATAACAATCACTCATCAATCACTCCTCCTCACCTCAGAGTAAAGGACAGGACTCTATCACCTCACCATCCAACAAAACATCAACAATCACATCACATCGGAGTTCTATCATCATGCAACCTAGCTGGGAGTTTCATGGACCTACACCCACTACCTATGAACCGGTGATGGTACAACGAAGCAATGTCATTGCGACATCCGCCCAGTACCTTGCCAGGGTAAAAGGGCGTACATCAGGGATTTATAGTAATAGTAAGGCCTCTTTTGGGTAGGACTAAGGAAATACACGTTCTCACAGTCTAATCCTCTGCTACGCTGGCCAAGTAGGTAATAAGTGCGAGTGGGAGTCACTTTTACTCATTTTCAATGCTCAATACTCCTCCAAGGACTCTACATGCTCATAAGCCTATCAATTCATCAAAACTTCCATCACTTAACCCCTCCGGGCAAGAACACTCACCTCATCTCATCATCCATCAACTCAAAGGGAAAGACTATCCTTTCAAGTTAAGAATAAATATTCATTCAACTCTATCAATGCTATTTCTAGCTGTTATAGTCATCAATACACTCACCTCAGGACTCAGACCCAGTCAAACATAACATTCAGACAATCAAGGCTCTAGACATCCCCCTAAGTTCATTATTCAAGTCTTCACAGAGAGAATTTGTAAGAGTTAGATCACAAGAATATAATAATGTAGGTATACTGTAAACCTCAAGCATAATGATCATCAATTTAGGATATAAAATGTCATTTAAAAAATATATTCAAGAACTTAAGATAATATCCAAGAATCTAATGCTAATATTCAGGAAACTTTCAAGAAATCATAATTCAAGACTTCTAAACATTTATTTTTCATCCTAGCTCTACGTTGGGCACATGGAAGAATAATTCCATGCTTTTGGGTAGCTTTTACATACCTAAAAATAATGAATCTTCAAGAAATTAGAGCTTTCACGGAAACCCTCACCTATCTTGTTCTTCTCTTGTCTCAGAACTCACGTAAAAGTCTTAGAAAATTTATGGGTTTAAAACCCTTTTTGTGCGAAATATCCTTTAAAAATTGTTTTGGGGATATTAAAATATATTGGAAAGGACAATATTACCCTTCCTAAATTAAAAGAAAAAATTAATTTTCTAGTACACAGATGCGCGTAGTGGAGGGGGCGGTCCAGTGTTTTTGGTGAAGTTTTTGAAAAAGCAGTCCTCATCGAAAAACAACCAAAAAATCAAAAGTGCAAGTCCGCGTCCCTAGCACGTCCCGTAGGGGACTCGGATTTGCTAATATTTTTGCACGAATTGTGCAATTTCATTACTCGACCCGGTTGCTCTTAAATCGGGTTGAGACCATTTTCTGACTTGAGTTTCTACGCTGATCGCAAATCTGGTCTCGGATTTTCCATCGGAGCTTTGGAAGACGCATTGTGCAATGATGTATTTTAGGAGCATTTTGTAATCTTATGAGGTGTTACATGCTAAGTGTGTTACCTGAATCATGGGAAAGCAAGGTTGAAGCTATCATTGAAGCCAATGATCTAGACACCATGACTATGGATCAGCTGATGGGAACTCTGGTCACTTATAAATTGAAGAAGAATCAAGAGAAGGAGCTCAACAATTAGAGGAAGGAAAAAAACCTGGTTCTGAAAGCCATGGAGAAGGAGGATTATGAAGAAGAAAACATAGCCTTGGTCACCAAGAAGTTCCAACAGGCAATGAGAAGAGGAAATGTTGGACAAAGAGGAACCACTCAACGAACAACTGAGAAAGATTTGAGGGAATAATTATACCACAAGTGTGGTAGACCTAACCACTTTTATCAAGTTCTGTCCACTCTGGGCACTTAAGTACAAGAAGAACAATCCAGAGAATCCTAAAGAAACCAAGGTTGAACCCTATGTTCGCAAAGACAGAAGGATGACGAGTTAGGAAGTGGATTTTTTGGTACAAAGAGCATTAGCAGTGCTAGCTGGCAATCCGAGTAAAGAATCAGATGGCGAGACTCCTGAGAATCAATCTCTCAGGGCAGTCGAGGAAACAAAATAATATGACTTCCTTGCTTTGTCACCATAGATGAATCCAATGATGAAGGAGGCAAGGAACAGATAACTGAAGTTGTTAATTCCAATGCTGACAAAGCTGAAACTGGGCAGGAGAATCTGGCACTGATGGCAGGAGCAGGTTGTCATGATCAGGATAATGCTCTACTATAGATACCAAGGTAAGTATTGAACAAGCTAAAGCCAATATTCATACTTATTCTATTAGAAAGCTTTAGTCCCTGTCACAGGTCCTGCTTGAAGCCTATCTAACTATTTGTGACTCTAAAGACCTTCTTCTGGAAGACTATGCTCAGTTGAGAACTGAGAATGTCGGCCTTGAGAACGTCAATCAAAAAACTACAGTTGGAGATTGATGGTCTTAAATTCTCCGGGAAAGAGAAAAATGTCATGACTGTGACCCAATCAGATCTAGAAGAAAAGGTTAAGAAGCTAGGGGAATAGCTAGGTAACATGAGTCATAAGAATGAGGTTCTCCTGAAAGAACTCGACCAGACCAAAGCTAAATTAGAGCACACTATGAAGTAGACCAATTCCTCTGCTATGGTCGATGATGTGCTACAAGGTCAATCCACCACCAAGTATGGGACTGGGTTCAAAATCAAGGAACCTAAGAATAAGGAAATAAATCATGGTGTTCTGTGCACCTTGTGTGGGATGTCCATTTTAGAGATAACTGCAATAAAATTGCCAAATCCCTCAACAGTAACATCTCTTAAATTAACAGAAACAAGAAAGGGGTAATCCAAGAAGGGAGCCAGGACAAAGGTATTCTTGTAGGAATAACTGAAATAGAACAAGTAGAAGATACCTTCCTAGAACTAATAGGAATCAGTTAGGAAGAAGATGTCCCCCAGGTTTAGTTGGTTTGATAATGAAAAAAGATACCCCCTAGAACTAACAGGAACCGGTTAGGCAGAAGATACCTCCTATATCTTACTAGTTTAGTGATAAAGGTTGATACACTACCAAAACCACCAGAGCTAGAAGAACCAATAGGGATCTTCTTGCCTGGGCAAAAAGGGATCTCATTCACCTTTTTTTACAATAAAAAGGGACCCAAGTTGATCTGGCTACACAGATCTCACCTTTGTTAATTGTGTAGGTACAAGTAGAAGGAAAATGAAAGCAGTGGTACTTGGATAGCGCATGATCTAGGCACATGATGGGGGAAAAATGCAACTTCTTTCTACCGAGTGACTTCCAAGGCAAAAACGTAGGCTCTGGAAATGGAAAACAAGGTGAAATTAATGGCATTGGAAAGGTGGGACCATCTATGTTCCAATGCATTAAAAATGTGTGGAGGGTCTGAAGCATAACATTCTAAGTGTTTCCAAAATCTGTGACAAAGGAAATGGTGTACTCTTTACTGCATCAGAATGCAAGGTGAAAAATGCAATATCTAAAAGGCTGATCCTGAGGGGGAAGAGATACAAAAATGTGTACACCGTGGATATCAATGCTCCATGTCAACCTAAGATGAAGTGTTTGAGCGCCATGAGTGATGCATCTTCACTATGGCGTAAAAGGCTAGGACATGCCAGTTTTTGTACAATCAATAAATTAATCCTCAAGGAACTGGTTCTAGGACTACCTGGAGAAAAAATCAATGAAGATCAAGTGTGTAGAGCATGTGCTGAGGTAAGCACATCAGGAGAAGCTTTCAACCAGTAGGGTTGGTCAGCACCAACGGACCCTTGGAACAAGTTTACATGGATCTCTACGGGCCCATAAGAGTACTTAGCAGAGGCGGTAATAAGAACAGGTACAAAGAAAGAACACAACTGACAACCGGAGAGAATCAAATGATGAGGACAATAGGGAGTAGGGAAGTGGACCAAGATCATTGACTCTAGGTGATGGGGAGAGAGGGGTATCACCTCCTATAACTGTCACTCCTCAAAATGGAAATAGTTCATCAAGGATGCCTTACCTATGTAAACCTGTTCCCTCTGATTCAATCAGAACCAGTTCTATGTCTGAAGATACAGGACACAATTAGAAACACAAGAGCTCCCATCCTCTTAATAATCTATTGACCCCTCTCAACACAGGAATGTCCACCAGATCAAGCTCAAAAACATGTGTGCCTTCTCTGCATACGTATCCCTGGTTGAACAGAAAAATGTTAAAGAAGCACTGCTTGATGAAGAGTGGATAGCCCCAATGCAGGAAGAACTCCTAGAGTTTGAGTGCGGCAAGGTGTGGCACCTGGTTCCCCTCCTGAATATCGAACTATCATTGGAACAAAATAGGTCTTCCGGAACAAGTTGGATGAATAAGGAATGATCACTAGGAATAAGGCCAGACTAGTGGTGCAAGGGTATAATCAAGAGGAGGGTATCAACTATGATGAGACCTTTGTCTTTTTGCTCTCGTTGAAGCCATTCAAATGCTTATAGCTTTTGCAGCTCACATGGAATTCAAGCTATATCAAATGGACGTTAAAAGTGCTTTCCTCAATAGGTACCTTTAGGAAGAAGTGTACGTCAGACAACCCCCTGGCTTCGAAAGCCATGAGCATCCTGACCATGTGTCCAAACTTGACAAAGCTCTCTATGGACTGAAACAGGCTCCCAGATGTTGGCATGACCAACTGTCTAGCTTTCTGCTGAATCATGGTTACTCAAGAGGAACAATTGACAAGACCCTATTCTTGAAGAGAAGGGGTTCACATGTACTCATTGTTCAGGTCTATGTCAATGACATCATCTTTGGAGGGAACAAAAGCATCCCTAGGGGAAGAATTTGCGAAACTTAAGAGGAGCGAGTTCGAGATGAGTATGATGGGAGAACTTAATTTTTTATTAGTACTCCAGATAGATCAGGGACAAGTGGGTACATGCATTCATCAGTAGAAATGCATTAAGAAGCTCAAAACAAAGTCCGGGACGCTGGATGCCAAAGCAAGTGATACTCCTATGGCCACCACTACAAGGCTTGATAAGGATGAAGCAGGTGTGGCAGTGGATGAAACAAAGTACAGAGGCATGATTGGATCACTTCTATACTTACTGCTAGTAGGCCAGATATCGTCTTTAGTGTGGGGATGTGTGCAAGGTTTCAGGCAAAGCCCAAGGAATCCATCTAAAAGTTGTTCAACGGATTCTATGCTACCTAAAAGGCTATGCTATAGACGAGAAGAGCACCTCGGTAATGGGACACTTCCTGGTATCCTGTCGGTCTCATAGGCTACCAAGAAATAGAACTCCGTTTCCTTATCAATAGCTGAAGGTAGATATGTTGTTGCGTCCTCCTATTGTGCTCAACTCCTATGGATCAAACAGCAACTTGCAGACTTTGGGATCCAAGTTGAATCCATTCCTATCATATGTGACAACATGAGTGTTGTCACTATAGTGAAGAACCCGATTCAGAACAAGCGTACCAAACATATTGATGTGAGGCATCACTTCTTCAGGGATAATGTGGAGAATGGACTCAGTGAAATGAAGAGATGACACCCATAACTCTTCCACTCTACTCAAGCCGAAGGTAATAAATTAAGTTCTATCCATGAATTCAAGTCTTAAGTTTCAGCCGTCATGTCATTTTTGCATGCATACATGTTCATGATAACAAGTTTTGATGATATTGATGAATATGTGTTAAACTTTCTTAGAATGATGTTTGAGTGCATTAGTGGATGAATGTTCTCAAGGGGGAGATATTGTAACACCCGTCGTGTGATTTGGAATGCCCTATAAGTGTATTTCTTGCGTATCTCAAAATCCGCGCATGATTTCAAAAATCTGACATCATATTCTTGTTTTGGGGTCAAAATTTAGTGGGAAAAGGGTAGCCCTCGATTTTTAGAAGACCCGTAGCGAAAAATAATTTTTGCAATGGGGATGATTTCCATAGAGCCTACGCACGCCTAGGCCACGTCGCGCCTGGGGTGCATAATAGTGCAAAGTTTCTCCATGTTTGGTCCGCATCGCAGATTGGACGCGAACTAGTGTAGTATTTTCCTCATCTTTCCTATTTTGTTCAAGGATATTTGGATAATAATCCAATGCCCATTTAAACATGAAAACCCTCATCCTTAGCCATTTTTAAACTCTAAAACCCTCCAAAACCCTCTCCAAAACATCACCCAATCCTCCATTAAAAATTCAAGAATCTCAAGAGCACACTTTGGATTTCAAGGACCCAACCCGACCTCCAATTCTCCTCCAAGGTTGAATCAAGAAATTTCAAGGTTTAAGGTATGTAGGTTCATTCATGGGTACTTTTCACCCATGAAGCCAAACCTCCCCTCTTTATAAAATTTCATGATTTTAATGTTGAATACTTCAAGAGTAAACTTTATTATGCATTAATTACAAGTACGATTGGAATTGGGTTTTCAAATATTGATTTAGTAAGCATGAACATCTATTGAAGCTATTGCCATGAATTGATTTGTGCTTATTGAGGCTATCAACGGCATGAATTATGAGACTATGAATGATGGTGAATTTTAAGATGGATTTCATGACACCCAAGAATAAGGGTTTTACTACTATGATTAGTGGGGCATGATTCTAAAATAGTTGATTTTACTCTCTTATAAATTGCATGATTTTAAGAAGTGTCCATGTACCCATCATGTGTTTGACCAAATTACGTGACAAGAATTCTCATGCTGATGAACTAATCTATGATTTTAAAGTGAAGTGTTTTCATGACAATCAAGTGTCCATGTACCCATCATGTGTTTGACTAAATTACATGACATGAATTCTCAAGTT
>JAPFFP010044476.1:0-12374 GCA_026153255.1 Solanum medicagineum | reverse complement strand
TGAGGGTAGTACTACAAGTTTAAGGAAGAAAGTTGGACGTTAAATAGGAGTAATGGGGTTTTGGTAGTAAGAGGTTGCCTTCCTAGGTCGTTTGATGCCGGGTGATGGTATTAAGGTGAACCCTAGTAAGGCGAAGTTGATTAGAGATTAGCCTAGACCTTGACTTCCTTGGATTAGGAGCTTCTTGGGTTTAGTGGGTTATTACCGGAGTTTGTGAATAAGCTCTCTTTCTATTGTTTCCCCTATGATTTAGTTGACCCTAAGTAAGGCCAATGTGGTGACCAGCGTTTTGAGTGGGGTGATTTGATAGGTTCGGGAGTTGAAATTTCTTGTGTTATTCCTTGGTGCTAGTAGGATTTATGTGTATGAGGGTTGATCCTTGATCCTTTCCAATCAAGCAGACCCGAAATCATTTTCAAGAAAATCTACATGGATTTTACTTATTTTAATTTGGGATTTGAATATTATGATTCATAAAATTGTATTGATGCATGGTAGTGTTTAATTGATGATTTTAATGTGATTTAAATCATTATATGAGGATTTACTTTGGGTCTATGAAGTTATAAGTATGCATGTTTCCTTTTTGAATTATTTATGCATGAGAGATTACACTATGGATTTAAATATCGAATTAATTATGTTTCGACTTCAACTTCATATTATAAATATTGATTTTTTCAAATGGAGTCTTAATTACCCATGTCATTTCCTTATTGTTCATAGTATATGCATTCATGTACACTGATTATTTTGAAAATTATGTTATGGGTAAGCCTAATTTCATTTTATGGTATGATTTGATAAAAGGTTTGTTATCCCAATATTGTGATTGCATATATGTCTTTGATTTTGGCTCCTAAGCCTTTTGGGTATTTGCACGATTTCGGTAAATAAATGGGCTATTTCTATGCATGAGTATTATGACTATGAAATTATGATTTTGGCATTTGAGCCTAAGTATGAAAAATTATGAATGGTGTTTGCCTTTTAAACCCAATTGTGCATTGAAATGATTTGGAAAATGACTATTACCTCTTTGAAAGTATGTACATGCATATTATAAGTATTCTTGTGGGATGATGACTTAGCTTGTTGTGTTGGGGGTATTGGGGTAGTTTGGTCTACTTGCATAGCATGTTTCTAATGAGTGTAGAACCAGTAAGGTTGTAATATGATGGCTAAGGATGGACGATCTATTTGGTCAACTACAATGGGGAGACGGAGCGGGCATGGAAAAGCAATATCCATACCTCTTTCATTCTATTCAAGCTTATGATAACATGTTGAGCCCCTTCTTGTGATTTCAAGTCTTATGTTTCAGCCCCTATGTCATGTGCATGAATCCATGTTCATGTTGACATGTTCGTGACCATTTTTGATACTTATATTGAGATTTTGAAAATGGTGTTTTAAATATATTGTTGCATTCTTGTTGGGGCTTATTCGTTCATGATTATTCTTCTTATGTATGTTTCTTCGACATTCGGGTACGAATGTTCCAAAGGGGGAGATATTGTAACATCCCACACTTGCCTAGGAATACCCCACAATCGTAATTCCCTTATATCTTAAATCGGGGATATTTAAACACCCTTCCATGTAGCTCGGAAAGACCTTATGATGTATTTTTTTCAATATCTCAAAGTTTGTGCATAATTACACAAATTCGACTGTATATTCTTATATAGAGGGCAAAACTGTGTGGGAAAACAAGTACCTACAAGGTATACTTTATCCATGCCAAGACAAATAATTTTTGGTGAATCTTTGCAAAAAAAGTAGCTATCCGCGATGCAGACCTAACGCGGACTAGTTCAAAAAGTTCCGAAGTATACTTTTTCCACTCCAGGGAAATTGGTAATAACCCTATACCTATATACATGAAAATCCCTCAATATCTAGCCGTTTTAAGCCCTAAAAACCAGCCAAAAACCTCTCAAAATCATCTGTAATCTTCATCAGATTCTCCATCCATTCTCAAGGTTTTCAAGCAGTCTTGTTGAAATTCAAGGAAACCAAGTCAAGGCCCAAGTCTTCCTCAAGATTCAAGAGTCCCAAAACTCATCCAGATCTAAGGATTTCATTCAAGCTTCAATGCCTATTTCAAATCTTCTTCAAGAAACTCTTCAAATTCAAGGTACGTGGGTTTCAACCATTGGGTCCTTCCACCCAAGGTGCCCTAATCTCCTTTTTACTCAATTTGTGTGATTCAAAGTTGATTTTAGAAATGTGTTTACTAGTATGAAAATGTCTATGAACTATGTTAAAGCTATGTAAAGTTGTGATTATTTGCTATGTTTTGAGCTATAAATCTTGGATCTATTGGAAGATTGGATGAGCGATTTTGATGTATATTGCTTGAAGGTGTTGCAAGGTGTTGAGTCATAGTTTTACAATGGATTTTCTTGCATGATTTCATCTCTAAATTGCATGGTTTTATACTACCATTTCAAACCCTCTAAGTGTTTGTAAAATGTCCGAATATGGTTTCTTGAGGAGTTGAAGGTCCAAAGCATGAGATATGATATGATTGACTATATGGTGATGAAATGAGCTTATGTATATGATATATTCTATATAAAGTGTTACATTAGACCATGCCCAAACCGGGGGGACTAAGAACCCGAATAACCTAGATGGGGGTTTGTACTCTTCAACCTAGGGAAGGGTTTGTACTTCTCCACCTAGTGATGGGGCAGTATCATCACTAACCTAGATGGGGGTTTGTACTCATCAACCTAAGGAAGGGTTTTTACTTCTCCACCTTAGTGATAGGGAGGCATTATCACCAACCTAGATGAGGGTTAGTACTCATCCACCTAAGTGATGGGGCGGTATCATCACTAGCCTACTAAAGGGTTGTACATTTGGAAATCTAGCTTGGTCTCTTCTACACATAATATAAAGTGTTGCATTAGACCATGCCCAATCTGGGGGGGGGGGGACTAAGAACACGGATAACCTAGATGGGGGTTTATACTCATCAACGTAGGGAAGGGTTTATACTTCTCCACTTAGTGATGAGGTAGCATCATAACTATCCTAGATGGGGGTTTGTACTCATCAACCTAGGGAAGGGTTTGTATTTCTCCACTTTGGTAATGGGGCGGCATTATCACCAACCTAGATGAGGGTTAATACTCATCCACCTAAGTGATAGGGCGTCATTATCACTAACCCACCAAAGGGTTGTACATTTTGAAATCTAGCTTGGTCTCTTCTACACATATGATATTCTATATGAGCATGAGTTACTCAAGAATGTTTTACTTATGCATTGATCGTACATTCCGTATTGTTATGCTATGCCTATTGCCTATTGTTATGCATTTTGATTATGATGCTTAGCTCTTGTTGCATTGCATCCTACATACTTAATACATAAGACATACTAACGCACACTCTTTCCTACATGATATTACCATGTAGGGATCAAAGCCCAAGTTGATCATCCTCCTCCTCCACGTGGTTAGTTCGGTACTACTAAATCAAGTTGGTGAGTCCTTGACTTTGGGGACCTTAGTATATGCTTCTCTTATTATGTATTGAGATACTTTTCTTTATTTTCTATCTTGAATATGAGGGTGAGCCTGGTTGCTTTGTCTTGGCCCACACTCTTATCTATGTAGTAGAGGTGTTGCTGTATATGCTATGTATCTACGATATCAGCCTTGATAGAGCTACCCATGTCATGTTTCCATGTTTCTTACAAATTTTTAAAGTATAATTATTTTGATTATTCCATGGGACTAGGCTTAGCACCGATGGATTTGATATGGCAAGGACCATCTTCATGGGTTCATATTCCTTTTCTCAAACTATATGCCAACATCAGATTATGTTTTACCCTTGCTTTACTAGTGGATCCATTTAGTGCACTTTTTAATCAAATCATACTCCATACAAAATAGGACAGGCTCCCCTAAGGTGAAGTATGGTTTACCTTGGCAAGTAGACGATCTATTTACCGATAGGGGGTAATCATCGAGATTCCAAGTCATAGCTCGCTTGGTCTTATCTTTGTCGGTTAGGGTCTCTTCCCACGTATGTGCTATGTATTATGTAAGTTGCATGATTTATAAGCATGTTTGCTTAAAGCATTGACCATGCATGACATATTAACATTGTATCTTTTGTTTATATCTTACGCATTTTGATTATATTGTCATATGTCATTGTTGCATTGCATCCTGCATACTTAGTACATTCAACTGTGCTAACATATACTTTGTGCCTACATGATATCACCATGTATAGACTGGAGCTCCATTTGATCATCCTCCTCCTCCATGTTGCTAGTTCGATCTTTGAAGCAAGCTTTGGTGACCTCAACTCCGAGGAAAGTATCTACCTATTTCATGTTATGTAGAGACTCATTCTCTTGGTTAGATATTTGTTATTATGAGGATGAGTCCGAAAAGTGTCTTGGCCCCTGCTGCATTCCATGTTAGATTTGTATGTTAGATATTATGATGTACTTATTGAAACGCCCCAAAAAGTACCCGAAAATGTTCCTCAGAATTGCCCATTATCGTAATTTTCATATATTTCAGAATTTGTGCGTGATATCAAAAATCCAACTTGATATTTGTGATCAGAGGGCAAAATTAAGTGGGGAATGGGTATAGCCCCGATATTAGAAAAACCATATCAAAATTTGATTTTTCAAAGTTGGTGAAAAACAAAATCGATGCGCGGCCAAGGCATGGGCTAGTACATTTTGTTGCCTGTTTTCTTCATTTCGGTCCAAGGCCTTGCGATCTTCAGCGTAAGCCTTTCTATGCGTAAAAACATCTATTCTTGGTCATTTTTTCAACCCCATATCATTCAAGACATTCTCTAAAACCCCCTCTAACACTTAGACGAATATTTCTCCCACCTGCAAGTGTACCAAACTCAATCTGGATCTCAAGAAATTCATCAAACTTCAAGTTCTCATACAAATCTTCTGCAAGGAAATCCCTAAAGTTAAGGTATGTGGATTTCAGTCATTAGGTCCTTTCACCCATGGTGCCCAACCTTGATTTTTATGTAAATTGTATGTTTACAAGTTGACTCATCTATGGGTATCTCTTCCTATAGAGTTGATTATAAACTATGTTGAGGTTTCATGAAATGTGGACTGTTTAAGGATATTTATAGCTATGAATCTATGATCTATTATGAGATTTGATGTGGGGTTTCAACGCATCTTGCTTAAGGGTGTTACGTGTGTTGGTGGGTTGATTTACATTAAGATTTATCACATGATTTCACTCTTGAATTGCATGATTTTGAACTAACATTACACACCTACCAAGTGTTTGATAAAATTTTTAGTTAAGGGTTTTTGAGTTATTGAAGGTGTATTGCGTGGCCTACGAGTTAAATAACTTTATGATGATAAAAAGAATGTGTATATGTATTGATTTCTTGAAAGTTATCTGTAGTGTTGCAAATTGACCACACCTTGTTGAGGGCGTGCTATGCTGCAATCACCTTGTCCGGGGGTGCTAGGCCCATACTATTATGTAGAGAGGTATATACCTTGACCACCTTGTTGGGGGGTGCTAGGCCCGTACTACCATGTTGAGGGTTATATACCTTGACCACCTTGTCAAGAGGTTCTAGGCCCGTACTACCACGTTAAGGGGGTATATACCTTTACCACCTTCTCGGGTAGTGCTAGTCCTGTACTACCAATTGAGGGGTTGATACCTCAATCACCTTCCAAGGGGGTGATGCGCCTTGGATTCCAAGTTTTAGTTATTTTCTCTATGATGATGCTCTCTTCGTACACATGTATTATATTCCATCTAAGCATATTTTACTTCAAGCATTAATCATGCATACCATGTTGCTAATATATTATCTCTTGCTTATGTATATGCGTTTTGATTATGTTGCCTATCTCTTGTTGCATTGCATCATACTTACTTAGTACATTCAAATGTACTAATGTATAATCTATGCCTATATGATATTACCATGTGGGAATGGGACCACCTCACGGTCTTCCTCTTCGCGGCTAGTTATGATATCTTGAAGATAATGCTTTGGTGAGTCCACAATTTCGGGGACACTAGCTATTCTATCTCTTTCTTATGTTATTTCTTTATGTTGAACTCTTTGTATTATGAGGGTGAGCCCGGAAAGTGTCTTAGCCCCCGCCCTATCTAAGCTAGAGATGTTGTTGGACAAGTGATGTAATTATGTTTGAGATTTGACTCTTTACGATTTATGCTATTAAAGGTTTCCCTTAGTCTTATGTTCCCTTTATTTACTCTCTCGTTGTTGTTTAATAGCTTCCGCGACCAAAGATGTGTAAGTGATATGCTAAGAGGCTTGTTTGGGGTCCCCTTCAGGTTCTCATTCGCTGTGTCACATCTAGGCCCTAGGCTTGGGTTGGGACAAACATGGCATCAGAGCACTAGTTTGCATTGGTCCTCGGCATCCAAAAGACCACGCCGATTAGAGTCTTATTCATGGTTGTGAAGTGCACCACGACTATGAATAAGAGGCTATGAGGCATTTTAGGAAATGTTTCCCTTATTCTTGATCTACGTTATGCTATAGGAGTTAAGGTAAGGTTTTTGTCTAATGAATGTTCTTAGCTATGCTTGATCATGCCTATCCCAAGAAGAAGAAGAGCTCATATTCCCGAAGAACAATTGACTCATGAAGAGTTCCAGGATGCTATTGCCATGTGAGCTCAAACTATGACTAATCAAATGAACCAAGGGGCCCAAGCCCCTCATGGTCCTATTCCGGCATCTAGAGTAAAGGGATTTTTTAAGGATGAACCAATCGGAGTTCCATGGGTCAAAAGTGGATGAGGACCCTCAAGACTTTATTGGTGAGGTATACAAAGTGTTTTCTATTATAGGGGTTAGATTGGAGTAGAAGGCAGAGTTGCCGGCTTACCAACTCAAGGGGGTGGCCCAAATATGATTTACTTAATGGAAGGAGGAGAAGGGGAATAACAATATGGTCCTTTGAGAGGAGTTCAAGCTGGCATTTCTCAACCAGATCTTTCCTCTTGAGCTAACGTAGGCCAAAATGATGGAACTCATAAATCTAAAGCAAGGATCTATGAGTATGAGGGAGTATTCCCTCAAGTTCAACCAACTCTCTAACTATGCTCCATAATTGGTGGCCGAGCCAAGGTCTAAGATGAACAAGTTTGTGATGGGTGTATCCGATTTGGTGAATGAAGAGCGTCGTCCCGCTATGTTGATAGGTGATATGGACTTGTCCTGCCTCATGACTTATGCCAAACAATTAGAGGGGGAAAAGTTGAGAAAGAGGACAACGGGAGAAGTACCAAGGGTTGAAACTAGCCACCCTTGGAACCTTGAAGTTCCAAGGTTCCAAGGGTGGCTAGTTTCATCAAGGTCAAGGGTCTTCCAATACTCCTAATAGGAGGTTTGCTAATAACAACCTAAGGGTCCAAGCTGGTGGTGGTGTAGTACCTAATTCTATATGCCCAATATATGTTAAAGACCACGATGGCCCATGTTTGAGGAACACCAATGCTTGTTGTGGTTGTGGAGAAGTGGGTCACGAGAAGATTGATTGTCCTTGTGATCAAAACAAGGGTGGAGATGGCCATCCACAAGGCCAAAGTGCAAATGCAGCTCCTAGAGGAAGAGTAGGTCAACCAGGTGGTGCCCTAAAGCACAATCGATATTATGTTCTTCAAGGGAGACAAGGGGTAAATGAGGTGCCCGATGTCATCACCGGTATGTCAAAAATCTTTGATTTTGATGTGTATGCATTGATAGACCCGGGTGCCACTCTCTCTTTTGTTACTCCTTTATTGCCAAAAAGTTTCATGTTAATCCAAGTTGTTTTGTGAGCCATATGAGGTGTCTACTCTAGTTGGTGCATCCATTGTTGCTAGAAGGGTCTATAGAAATTGTCCCATTTTCATTTTGCATAAAATGTTGCCTTGTGATTTTGTTGAGTTGGTCATGGTGGACTTTGACGTCATTCTTGGGATGGATTGGTTGCATGCATAATATGCCTCTATTGATTGTAGAACCTATAGGGTCAATTTCACTTCCCTAATGAATCCGTCGATGAGTGGGAGAGTTGTGATATGGTGGTCAAAGGTTGATTCATTTCTTGCATTAAAGCTCAAAAGTTGATTTCTAAGGGTGTCTCTATCATCTTGTGAGGGTTAGGGATGTTGAGTCCAAAGTCCTTCCTATAGAGTTGGTCCCAATGGTTAATGAATTCCTTGATTTCTTTCCTAGTGAGTTTCCGGTGTTCCTCTCGAAAGGGTAATAGATTTTGGTATAGACCTTCTTCCCGATACTCAACCTATTTCTATTCTCCCTTACCGTATGGCCTCGGCGGAGTTAAAGGAGTTGAAGGAGAAATTGAGGGATTTGATGGGGAAGGGTTTTACTAGGCCTAGTCGATCACCTTGGGGTACACCGATGTTGTTTGTGAATAAGAAGGATGGTACTCTTAGAATGTGCATTGATCACCAGAAACTTTATAGGGTCACCATAAGGAATAAGTATCCTATGACAAGGATTGATGATCTTTTTGACTAAATTCAAGGAGCTAGTCACTTCTCTAATATTGATCTTTGGACCGAGTATCACTAAGTGAAGGTGAGGGAGAGTGACATTCCAAAGACGGCCTTCCGGACTAGGTATCGACACTATGAGTTTGTGGTTATATCTTTTGGGTTGACGAATCCATAGTCTATCTTCATGGATCTTATGAATATGGTCTTTAAACCCTACCTTGATTTGTTTGTGGTGGTATTTACTAATGATATCTTGATATATTCCCATAGTGAGGAGGAGCATGTGGATCACTTGAGGTGGTGTTGCAAATTTTGAGGGAGGAGAAGTTGTATGGCAAATATGAGAAATGTGAGTTTTAGTTGAAAGAGGTTGCCTATTTAGGTCATGTGGTGTCGGGTGATGGTATTAAGTTGGATCCTAAGAAGATGGAGGTTATTAGAAATTGGCCTAGACCTAGACCATTGACTCAATCGGATATTAGAAGCTTCTTGGGTTTAGTGGGTTACTACCGAAGATTTGTTAATGGGTTCTCTTTTATTTCTTCTCCCATGATTAAGCTGACCCAAAATAAGGAAAAATTTGTGTGAATCGATGAGTGTGAGAAGAGTTTCCAAACCTTGAAAGATATCTTGTGTCCACTCCTATGTTGTCTCTACCGGAAGGGTTGGAAGGTTTGTTGTGCATTGTGATGCCTCAAGAATTTGTTTGGGCTTTTTTTTGATGCAAAATGGTTAGGTGATAGCTTATGCCTCTAGACAACTTAAGGTGCATGAAAAGAATTATCCTACCCATGATCTTTAATTGGCCATTGTGGTATTTGCTTTTAAAATTTAGCGTTATTACTTGTATGGGGTGCATATTGATGTGTTTACTGATCATAAGAGTCTCCAATACGTGTTCACCCAAAAAGACCTCAACTTGAGACAATGAAGGTGGTCAGAGCTTCTTAAAGATTATGATATGAGTGTGCATTATAACCCCGGTAAGGCTAATGTTGTGGCCGATGCCTTGGTTAGGGTGTCTATGGGTAACATAGTTCATGTTGATATAGAGATTCCTACTTGGAAGTGGGAGGAAATTAACATGGATTTTCTGGTTGGGTTGCCTAAAACTAGAAAGCATTTCGATTCTATTTGGGTTGTGTTTGATAGAATGACAAAGTCTGCTCATTTCCTACTGGTCAAAACTACTTATGGTGTCAAAGATTATGCTACGTTGTACATTCATAAATTGGTTACATTACATGGGGTGTGTTTGTCTATCATATCGCATCATGGTGCTCAATTCACTTCTCACTTTTGGAGGTCCTTCCAAAGAGGTGTTCGTACCAAGGTAAAGCTTAGTACGACCTTTCACCCTCAAATGGATAACCAAGATGAATGAACTATCCAAACTCTTGAGGATATCCTTAGAGCTGCTGTTTTGGAGTTTAAGGGTAATTGGGGTGATCACCTTCTACTCATTGAGTGTTCTTACAATAATAGTTATCATTCAAGTATCGGTATGGCTCCTTTTGAGGCTCTCTATGGTAGACGTTGTAGATCCTCAGTTGGATAGTTCGAGGTGTGGGAGATGGATTTGTTGGGTCTGGATCTAATTGTAGAGACCATAGAGAAGGTGAGGATAATAAGAGAAAGGTTTAAAACAGCCCAAAGTCGACAAAAGTCCTATACCGATCTGAGGAGAAGGGATCTTGAATTTAAGGTTGGAGATTGGGTCTATTTGAAGGTCTCACCCATGAAGGGCGTGGTTCGTTTGGTAAGAAAGGTAAATTGAGTCTAATAGTTGTGGGTTCTTATAGAGTTTTGAGGAGGATTCATAAGGTGGCCTACGAGTTGGAGTTGCCCAATGATATGAATATGGTTCATCCGATCTATCATACGTCCATGTTGACGAAATGTGTGGGTGACCCAAATGCTATTGTCTTTAGATATTGTGGGTATTGTTGAGGACAATTTGATTTACGAAGAGGTTCTTGTAAAAGTTTTTGGATAGGCAAATAAAGAGGTTGAAGAACAAGGATGTTGCTTCCGTTAAGGTTCTTTAGAGAAACCAACAAGTTAAGAGTGCTACGTGGGAAGCCGAGGAGGACATGCAAAGCGATATCCCTATCTCTTCCATTCTACTCAAGCCTAAGGTAGTAATTAAAATTCCCTATAGGATTTCAAGTCTTAAGGTCCAGCCCTTATGTCATTTGTATGCATTCATGTTTACGTTGACATGTTTATGGTGATTTTTACACTTATGTTGAGATTTTCGAAATGAAGTTTTATTTCATTGTTTCATTCATGTATTAGGCTGAAATTATATTGATTTCTTCTCTTATATATGTTTCTTTGACATTCAAAGACGAATTTTCCCGGACGGGGAGATATTGAAATGCCCCTAAAAGTGCCCGAAAAGGTGCCTCGGAAATGCCCATAATAATAATTTCCATATATCTAAAAAATCGTGCGTGATATCGAAAATTCGACTTCATATTCGTGATCAAGGGGCAAAATTGAGTGGGAAATAGGTATAGCCCAATTTTAGAGAAACCGTATCAAAATTTGATTTTCTAAAGTTGGCGAAAAATAGAATCGATTCGCGCCCCTCGTGCGATGCGGCCAGGGTGCGGACCAGTACATTTTGTTGCTTGTTTTCTTTATTTTGGTCCAAAGCCTTGGGGGTCATGGGCCTAAGGCTTCCTATGCGTAAAAACACCTATACTTAGTCATTTTTCAACCCCATATCATTCAACACATTCCCCAAAACCCTCTCTAACACTTACACAAATATTTCACCCAAATTCAAGTGTCCCAAACTCAATCTGAATCTCAATAAATTCATCCAGGATTCAATTTCCCATTTAAATCTTCTTCAAGGAAATCCCCTAAAGTTGAGGTATGTAGGTTTCAATCATTGGGTCCTTTCACCCATGGTGTCGAACCTTCCTTTTTATGTAAATTGCATGTTTTCAAGTTGAATCATCCATGGGTGTCTCTTACTATGAAGTTGATTATAAACTATGTTGAGGTTTCATGAAATGCGGACTGTTTGAGCACCTTTTGAGCTATGAATCTGTGATCTATTATGAGATTGGATGAGGGGTTTCAATGTATCTAGCATGAGGATGTTACCAAGTCTTAGTGGGTTGATTTACATTAAGTTTTGTCACATGATTTCACTGTTGAATTGCATGATTTTGAACCAGTATTACACACCCACCAAGTGTTTGATAAAATGTCCGGTTAAGGGCTCTTGAGTTATTGAAGATCTATTGCATGGCTTATGAGTTAAGTAACCTTATGATGATGAAAGGAATATCTATATGTATTGATTACTTGAAAAGTATCTATAGTGTTGCAACTTGACGATGCCTTGTTGAGGGGGTTTTATGCCTCAATCACCTTGTTGAGGGGTGCTTGGCTCATACTACCATGTGGAGGGGTATATACCTTGACCACCTTATCGGGGTGTTAGGCCCGTACTATAATGCTGCAGGGTCTATACCTTGACCACCTTGTCGAGGGGTCCTAGGCCCGTACTACCATGTTAAGGAGTATATACCTTGACCACCTTGTCGGGGGTGCTAGGCCTATGCTACATATTGAAGGGTAGATACCTCAATCAGCTTCCAAGGGGGTGATACGACTTGGATTCCAAGTATTAGTTGCTTGGTCTATGATAATGGTCTCTTCCTATACATGTATTATATTCCATCTAAACATATTTTACTTTAAGCGTTGATCATGCATACCATGTTGCTGATATACTATGCATTTTAATTATTTTGCCTATCTCTTATTGCATTGCATTCTATATGCTTAGTAGGTTCAAGCGTATCAACGCATACTCTATGCCTATATG
>JAPFFP010044475.1:0-12375 GCA_026153255.1 Solanum medicagineum | reverse complement strand
CGGTAGAATTGCTCGTAGTAATTTGGGTTTCCGTATCTGTAAGGGTGCCCAATCGGCACTGGTCACGGCCCCGGGGTCGGGTCGTGACACTTTCTTAATTATCTCAATTATATCAAAATTCAATCTTCATCCTAATATCGTGTTCCTCTCGTGATCCTTCAATTGACAAAACTTGTATAGTTATTTTATTTTATTTTTAGCTTCTATTTACTGCTAGTTTTATTTGATTTCTTCCTTACTGCTTTGATTTTTAAGCTAATTCAATAGTTATTCTCAAACTCCATAAAAAGCACAAAATTATATGATCAATTGTCATCGTTGATATGCTTGTACCGGCGAAATAAAATGCGATTCGTTTCAAGCATAAAACCGACCCCATTATAATTGAGCATCACCAAAAGCCATCAACTCAGTCGGGGAAAAACAAAAGTGATATCAATTATGGATCTTCCAAAAAGAGGAAGGTAACTGATGATGTTGTTTCATTTCACTTGATCGAAATCAATAAAAAGAACAAGTATTATCTTTAAATTCAAATTATATAATCATTATCGTTATCTATACATATGAATACATTTGTATAACATAATAATTGCTTATATACAAATCATTTTTTTATAGATATACAAATAAAATAAATAATAGTATGCTTATTTGTATATAATTTAAGTTTAGTTGTATATGTATTCAAATAATTTTATAATATTCATAATACATAAGTTGGTTGTGTATGATTTTTACTCTAGGTCCAAATCGATTCTTTCCAGATTCAATTTTTATGATGTTATTATGCCTGGGTTTTTTTTGAATTTAGTTGATTTGGATGCTTGTATGTTGAATTGTGATGAAATGTGAGAAAGAACTTTGTTTTGAAGTTTCTTTTCTATGAGTTTCAAGGATACGAAGATAAAAAATTTTAAGGATTGATTTTTTTATTGCGAGTACTTTGGGAGTATTCAATATGTGTTTTGTAAGCGAGGTGAAAAGGCTAAAAAGGGATGAGTTTTGATTGTGAAGTTGAGATTTATACATGATGTACTTTTGTATAAATCCAATTTGCATAATCTATGTTTTAATATACAATTATTATTGTATGCATAAAATATAAATTACACTAATATTATAAATATTTCTAATATCTCATTTTATCAAATGATTTGTATAATAGTCAAAAATATATACAAATAAGCATGTTAAGAAATGTAATCATTTCAGACAAATAACTTACATATAGATATACAAGTAGATCATTATTAGCATGTTTCCAGTATTAGTGTTCTAGTTATACAAATTATTTCCAGTTTTCAGTTTTAAATATCTATATAATTTTACTTATCAATTTATTTTAGGTTGTTAGATTCCGCAATTGACAACTACTGAGTATCAAATTCATACAAGTTGCCCCTTATCTGGTTTGAACCCTCACAAAGTTCATTGTTCGGAATACACCTATTATTAACACTTATACAAATCATATTGGTTTACAACTTTGTTCTATCTTGAACTAAATCTGCAGTATCTTGTTTGTCAAATTTACTTTGTTATAGCATTATACAACTACGTAATATTGTAAATTTTTCTTAAAAACGATCTCATCAACGTAATTATTTCCCCCCAACTATCAGTGAATGCATAATCAATATAGCTAAGGAAGTTATTTTGTATGTGATGTCAAAAAAAATTAAAATAAATCAACCGCTATGTAAATAGTGAATAAAAAAATATAATTGTAATTATACATACATACATATAATATTTATATTGATAGGACTGAATTTGTATACATATTCAAATTAAATTTACAAATATAACAAAAATCACTAAAACCAACCTCACATATATGTTTATCGATTCAAGATTCAATTTGGACTCTATAATAATGAATACACAAAGAATTGCATTTCAACCATGTAATCAAACATCATATTTTTTTCTAAATATAAATTAAAAAAAAAATCAATGTACTTAATTTACTGATTCATTAATAAAAATTTTATACAAGCTAGCTTGACGACTAAAAAAATAAAATTATTTGATTAAATCATATACCTGATTTTGAACTTTTGAATCCTATTTGGAACTCAAAATAAGCAGGAATGGTGTTTTTTCTTATTTTTTTCTAAGGAACTCCTTTTAGGTAAGATATTTTATTAGTATACAAATTTCTTAAATCATGAGATTCATTTCCATCTAAACAACTTAATATCTGCAATTTTGGCCATTCCATTTTAACAATCGAGTGTTTAATTTTTATAAGGAAACATCTAATATACAAACGGATTCCTCCATAGCAAATTTTACTATAGTTATGGAGTGTCATTAGGAAAATCATACACATAGATCATTATTATCCTTAATATGTTTGACATTTGTGAAAATTCCTCCAATTTTTATGCATTCTAGGTTCCTTTTTGTGTTTTTGAAAAAGAAAATGTTTGGGACCAACTATGTCACGACCCAAAATAAGATCATCACTAGGGAGCCAAATAAATTTTCAAACCCAAAGAAAAAAATATATTTAAACGGAAAAAAACACATTTAAACGGAAAAAAACTCAATTGATAAAACTATATCCCAAAACATGGTGTCACGAGTGTAAAGAGCATTTAGTACATAAACGAGTGAATAATTACATTACAGTGCTCGAACAGAAGTAAAGACCATACAACTAGGATAGAATCTAATGGAACTCAAAGCTCTTGAGTCTCACCATTAGATCTAGTGTGACTTGACTGCGCAAGCAAATCAACTACCTGATGAGAATCTGCGGGGGAGAAAGAAGTAAGGGTGAGTACACATAATATGTACCCAACAAGTTTAACTGACTGGGAATCATAAACTATAAAGTAATTTAGGAATGCTTCCACCTGTAGCAGAAAAACTAGTCTGGCATTGGTGCCACCAATTTATATGGAACAACGCAAATAAAGTAAACATATCATTTTAATTAAGCTAATCTAAAACTTCCACAAGTAATGCAATGATACGGCATACAATGCAATGCAAGGTGAAATCAAGACTGTCGCACAACCTGTCATATATAATCTCAATATATGAACTACCTTGTCACCTAACTCGTGGTCAAGGACTCATGATAATAGTCTCCCTGTATCAACTTCCTTGCGACCTAAGTGAGCGTGGTCAAGGACTCATGATATGAATCACAATGTATCAACGACTTTGCCACCTAAGTGAGCGTGGTCAAGGACTAATGATACGAGTCACCATTCACAACTTCCCAAAATATCATGACATGTAGTATGAGGATGCATGCAATCAAGACACAATTATAGAAACAATATTTCTTCCAATAAATACAATATCTGTGAAACTTCTCCAAGTTAGCAATTATATATTCACTCTCTTTTATACATATTAGGATATTGTTCTTGTTAAAATTCTCCGCCACATTTTATAAATTCTCATTTTCAAATTTAGTCACGATTCTCAATATTGTGCCCAATGTTATGCCAAAAGTACATACTTTCGGTCATCATTTGTTTCATAATTAATACTTTTATTTATCATTTTCGAGCATAAATTTTGTGAGTTGTACTGGATAGTGCAGTTAACTTGTAGAATTAATTTGATTTTAAATGAATTAAAAGTAAAAGATTATAGAAGAAAATTCAAGCAGATAACTAAATGAATTAAAGTTAATATTATATTAATATTTCCTACTTACCATATTCCTACTATACCGGCGTGTTTCTGAAATAACGTTAATGACTGTGGACAACAAATCAACTAAATATTGAATAATCAACTTTTATTATTATATATTTTTTTGTGATAAAATTAATGATGGGCAGAAGTGGACAATGATAGTCATGGAAATTGTGAGCACTTACATAGATTCGCACGCGCAGTCCCCTCCCTTTTTATACAAATAAAACAATTCATCTCTTTACTTGTGTATGTCTAATAAGAATATTTCAGTCAATTAATTTATAATTTATGTGCGCTACATGCCATGTTTCTAATCTAGTAAAATACGTGATATCTTTATTGTCTTCACATCTTTCCTTTATTACTTTCTTTCTCCATTTCTATGTATTCTCCATCTCCATCTCTTCCTATGTGCTGAGTATATTTTCTCTTCATATGGAGTTATGTATAGATTGTGATTATTTCCTTTTCTATTTTGGGATGTATATTTGAAAGAAGTGTCAATTTCGACTAAACTCGATGGAGATACAGAGATTTCAAAGTTTTTGGTGCAGTTTCATCTTTCTTTATATTCTAAATTTATGGCAATTAATTGGTTCCCTGTACCTGCTCTTCAAATTCTAGGTAATTCTTCTTCTATTTTTCTTTCTTTATCCATCATGTTTAATAGTACCATAAGAATTAAAAATTTTAAAACATACTAGATAAGATGTTAGGTTTGAAAGCTCCATATTTTACTGCCTATATAATTAAAATTTTCCACATGGAATTCATAAGAAAAATTTTTCAATATATGATGCGATCTCGTTCCATAAATTATAATATACAAATATTCAATAACCCAATCCCAATCTCAAAGAAGGATAGAAAAACCTACCTCAATACCAAAATCGCACAAATGGTATTTTGTTGGTCACGAATTCTCCTCTTTCTATGCTCTACCTAGATTTTCTTCTACTTAGCCTTAGGATGACCACAAGTATTTAAAGGGAAAAAGAGGGGAGACAAAATATAGCGTATCTTTGAATATTGGAGGACAATTAGTAGTGCTTATTATCATTATTATTATCTTATCCCTCTTTTAACGAATGAATGATCATACTTGCATAACAAGATGTAATGCATAAAATTAATTTTGTTTGCCACATGCGATTAGACCATTACATTATCCACCACTAATAATCATGTTAGTTCTCAAACATAGGGTAAAAGAAAATAACTGAAGTTTCGAAAAGATGTGGATATTTGGTACGCATGTCAGACTCTGTCTCTCAAGTTGCCTCCTCCGAAGGCCGATGTCACCACTGAACCTTAACTTAAGCAATTTTCTTAGTCCTGAGTCTATGAACCTATCTATCTAGAATGACTATTAGCTTCTCGACATACGTTAAATCTGGACCCAACTCTACGTCATCATAAAAAATAACATGGGATTTGTCCGGTATGTATTTTCAAAGCATGGAGATATGGAATACTGGATGGACAGCTGGCAATCTAGGCGGCAAAGCCAACTCATAAGCCACCTCACCAACTCTTCTCAGAATCTCAAACGGGCCAATAAACCTCGGGCTAAGCTTACCTTTTCTTCCAAACTTCATCACACCTTTCATGGGTGAAACCTTCAACCACACATGATCGCCTACCATAAATTCCAAAGGATGAACTGTCAGCACAACTCTTTTGCCGACTCTGGACTCCTATTAGTCGACTCTGAATCAGGCGTACCCGTTCCATAGCATCTTTGAGCAGATTAGTGCCTAATGCATCAACGACGACTGAGTTGAACCATCTAATGGGTGATCGACACCTACGCCTGTATAATGCCTTAAATGGTGCCATCTGAATGCTAGAGTGATAACTGTTATTATATGCAAACTCTGCTAAGGGAAAGTGTTGATCCCACCGAGCACCAAAATCAATCGTACAGGTTCTAAGCATGTCTTCAAACACCTGAATAGTCCGCTTGAACTAGCCATTGGTCTGGGGATGAAATGGTGAGCTCATGTCTAATCGTGTACCTAAGCCATGCTACAATGCCCTCCAAAAGTGAGAGGTGAACACCAAACCTCGATCTGACATAATAGAGATAGGCACCCCGTGTAATCTAACAATCTTACCTATGTAGATTTTAGCTAGCTATTCCGCATTGTGGTGAGTTTTCACCGGAATGAAGTGAGCTAATTTAGTCAACCTGTCTACAATCACCCACCCACACTGAGTCAAACTTACTCAATGTCATGGGTAATCCAGTCACAAAATCCATAGTAATACACTCCCATTTCCACTCAGGTATAGGTATCCTCTGTATCGGACCTCCTGATTTTTAATGCTCAGCCTTAACCTTGTGGCAGTTCAAACACTTAGCCACAAACTCTACAATGTCCCTTTTCATCCCACACTACCAATAATATTGCTTTAGGTCATGAAACATTTTTGCCACACCTGGATGAATGGAATATTTAGCACAATGTGCTTCTTCCAAGATCAAGCGAACCCAATCACCTACCTTAGGCATGCAAATACGCCCATTAATCCTTAACACTCCCTCAGAATCAAGAGAAGCTAGCTTAACTTCACCTCTTAACACCTTGTCCCGAATCATACATAATTTATAATCATCAAACTGGTGAGCACGAATTTGATCCATCAATGTAGACCTAGCCTCAATGAAGCTAACATACTATGAGGTGGGGAGATGTCAAGTCTGACCAACTGGCTAGCCAAAGACTGAACCTCCAAAGCTAAAGGTCTCTCTTAAGTCCTAAGAAATGCCAAACTACCCATGCTAGTAGCCTTTCGGCTAAAAGCATCAGCCACTATGTTAGCCTTGCCAGGGTGATAAAAGAATAGAGATATCATAGTCATTTAACAACTCCAACCACCTACGCTGTCTTATGTTCAGATTAGGCTGAGAGAAATATATTAAGGCTACTATGATCATTGTAGATCTCACAATGCACCCCATAAAGATAGTGCCACCACAACTTCAACACGAATACTACTGCAGCTAACTCAAGATCATGGGTAGGGTAGTTTCTCTTGTAAACCTTCAGTTGTCGTGAAGCATCACTCCCCTTTTGCATCACACTCTACCTAAGCCTACACCAGAAGTGTCACAATAGACCACGAAAGACACACCTTCTTAAGGTAAGGCTAGGATAGGAGTTGATGTAAATATTTCTTTAAGCTTTTGAAAGCTTGCCTCACACTCATTAGTCCATTAAAGTTTACATCCTTCTAAGTAAACCTGGTCATAGGGGCTGCAGTAGAGGAGAACCCTTGAACAAATCGATGGTAATAGCCTGCTAATCCAAGAAAACTATGAATTTCAGTTACTAAGGTGGGTCTCGCCCAATCGCAAACTGCTGCAATCTTGGCTGGGTCAACGATAATGTCATCCTTAGTCACCATATGACCTAGGAAAGCTACAGACTCAAGCCAAAATTCATACTTAGAGAGAACTTAGCATAAAGTTTCTCCTCATGCAACCTTTGGAGCACGGTTTGTAAGTGACGTCTGCCTCATTCTTAGAGTATACTAGGATTTCATCGATTAACACAATCACAAATGAATCCAAATAGGGTTTAAACACTCGGTTCATCAATTCCATAAAAGCAGCAGGTGCATTGGTCAGTCCAAAACACATAACTATAAACTCGTAGTGCCCATACCGAGTCTTAAAAGCAGTCTTTGGGATGTCTGACTCCCGAACCCTCACTTGATGATACCCCGACCTTAGATCAATCTTAGAGAATACTAAAACACTATGTAACTATCAAAAAGATCATCAATATGTGGCAGGGGTACTTATTATTGATGGTCACCTTGTTCAATTGTCAGTAGTCAATACACATTCTCATAGTACCATCCTTCTTGTTCAAAAATAACACTGGTGTACCCCAAGGCGACACACTAGGCTGAATGAACCCTTTCTTTAACAAATCTTCTAATTGCTCCTTCAATTTCTTTAACTCTGCAAGAGCCATCCGGTAAGGGAAAATGGAAATGGGCTTAGTTCTTGGTTCCATGCCAATAACAAAGTCGATATCGCGTTTTGCGGGAACACCAGGCAAGTCGGTAGGAAACACATCTATGAACTCTCTTACTACTCTTGTGGTCTCTAAAGAAAGTGAATCCTTAGAAATATCTCATAGTGAGCCAAATAAGACAAACACCCATGTTTCATCATGTGTCGAGCATGAACATAAGAAATCATCCCATTGGGATAAGAGCTAGGAGCAGTTGTCCATACTAACTTAGGTGAACCCGGACATGCTAAGGTCACGGTCTTAGCATAGCAATCAATTATTGCATGATAAGAACACAACCAATCCATTCCCAAAATAACATCAAAGTCTATCATATCTAGGAGGATCAAATTAGCTTGGGTCTCCCTACCTGAGATTACCACTATACAATCCCGATACACCTGATCCACCACTAAGGATTCACCTATCGGAGTCGAAACACAAATAGGCACATTGAGAAGCTCACATAAACCATCAATATCAGTAGCAAAATAAGTTGATACAGATGAATAGGTAAATCTAGGGTCAAACAATGCTGAAGCTAAACGATAACAAACTAGAACAAAACGTGTGATTACAACATCAGATGCTTGGGTGTTAGTTTGACCTGGAACGACATAACATACTTGCCGTTCACCATTGGCCTGTGCTCTACCACGAGTGCCACCTCAAGCTCCACCCCTGGCACCTCTAGTACCACCCCTCAGACTCTGTGAAACACCTCTAGTTTCTGAGCTGATATGGAGCGAGTTGTTTGTGCTCCCGATGGAAAAGAAGTGGGAGCACACTTAGGGCAATCCTAGGCCTTATGACCAGACTTATCACATACCTAACAACCTCTGGGCCTACTGGTATTATCTGCACCCAAAATGGCTGTATATATTGGTCTCCCCTGGTAACCCTGAGCGCCCTGTCTTTGAGGATTCCTATCTCTGGGTGTATGACTTCCAAATTGACCCTGACGACAGGACCTCTTATTATCACCCTGCCGTGCACCTGATGCCTTCTATCATCCTGGAATGATCGATAATACTTTGAAAGGAACCACCAGATAACACAAGAGATGCGGTAGCCTCCTGGAGTTGGCTTGCTAACCCCTTTACGAATCGGCGAATTCACTCAAACTCTGTGGGAATACTAGACATGGCATAATATGACAACTCATGGAATCGTGCTTCATGTTGGGACACAGTCACAGAACCATGCTCCAATCTGTCGAACTCATCCCGATGCCTATCACGAAGACTATAGGTACAAATCTCTCAAGAAAGATTTCAGTAAACTGCCCCCAATTCATTGTTGGAGCATCGATAGGCCTTAGGGCCATAACTGACCTCTACCACTCATTGGCCATGCTCGTGAACTGATAATATGTATAAGCTGCCCCGTGGGCCTCCAGAATACCCAAATTGAATAGTCAATCCTGATACTCTATCAGAATATCATATACCCCATCCCCGGTTGTACGACTAAATTTGGGAGGAGCTAATCTTATAAATCTTTTAAAGATTTTCTTCTCCGATAAGGACATAGCAGCACTGGTAGAAACTGGCGGGGTTGAAAACCTCGGAGCTGCAATAGAAGGCATGGAAGATGGACTCCGGGTCTAGAATCCCATACTAGGTCCTTGAGCTAGTTGTGAAGGACTAACAGGTATAGCAGGAACTGCGGTACCTGGAAGATTACTAGTAGTAGGGGTACCCTCCAACCTTGCCAACAATTGAGTCAATAGCTCCTATAACACTGGTGTACCTTCTGAGGTTGCAAGAGGCTGAACTGGTTCTTCATCCTGCTGCTCATAAATAGGGTTAATGATTGGTTCAGTTGAAGTCCCCCTAATCTGACCTCGTTCTTGTGCTGCTCCCCTAGCCCGACTTTGACCTCTAGCTATGCCATGACATTTGCCTCACCCTCTACCTCGCCCTATGGCTGGGGCTTGGACAGTAAGTAAAGACTCATTCTCGGTATTACTAACTCTAGTCCTTGGCATCTACGTAGAAAGAATGGATTAGAGGCATATAAACTTTTAATATGAACAAATCGCACGAAAGAAATCAATAATAGAGGATTTTTCCTAATAAGCATCCTGTAGCCTCTCGAAGATAGATATAGACGTCTACGTGCCGATCCGCAGACTCTACTAGACACCCTGCTCTTTAACTCATAAGACCAGTGAACCTAGAGCTCTGATACCAAACTTGTCATGACCTAAAATAGGATCATGACTACGGAGCCAAATAAATTTCCAAACCCAAAGAAAAAATTACATTTAAATCGAAAAAACTCAATAGATAAAAATCATATCCCAAAATCTGGTGTCACGAGTGTAGAGAGAATCTACTACATAAACGAGTGAATAATTACATTACAATCTTCAAATAGAAATAAAGACCATACAACTAGGATAGAATCTATTGGAACTTGAAGACCCTTGAGTCTCACCATTAGATCTAGTGTGACCCGACTACGCGAGCAAATCAACTAACACGTGGGTAATCCGGACGAAAATCTGTGGGGCAAAAAGAAGTAGGGGTCAGTACTCATAATATGTATCCAGCAGGTTTAACCGACTGGGAATCAGAAATTGAATAAACTATAAAATAATTTAGGAACGCTTCCACCTGTAACAGGAAAACCAATCTGGCATCAGTGCCACCAATTTATATAGAACAACGCGTTAAACATATAATTTTAATTAAGCTAATCTAAAACTTCCATAAGTAATGCAATGATATGGTATGTAATGCAATGCAAAGTAAAATCAAGACTGTCGCACAACCTGTCGTATATAATCTTAATATATGAACTACTTTGCCACCTAACTTGTGGTGAAGGACTCATGATAATAGTCTCCTGTATCAACTACCTTGCCACCTAAGTGAGTGTGGTCAAGGACTCATGATACAAATCACATTGTATCAACTACCTTGCCACTTAAATGAGCGTGGTCAAGGACTCATGATACGAGTCACCATTCACAACTTCCCAAAATATCATGACATGTAGTATGAGGATGCATGCTATCAAGACACAATTATAGAAGCAATATTTCTTTTAATAAATAAATAACTATCAAAGTTCTCCAAGTTAGCAATTATATGTTCACCCTCTTTTATACATATTGGGATATTGTTCTTGTTAAAATTCTCCGTTACATTTTAAAAGTTATCATGTTCTAATTTAGTCACGATTCTCAATATTGTGCCAAATGTTATGCCAAAAGTACATACTTTCGGTCATCATTTGTGTCATAATTAATACTTTTATTTATCATTTTTGAGCATAAATTTTGTGAGTTGTACTATATAGTGCAATTAACTTGTAGAATTAATTTGACACGAAAATGAAGAGATTTGGATTTAAAATAAATTAAAAGTAAAAGATTATAGAAGAAAATTCAAGTAGACAGCTTAATGGATTAAAGTTAATATTATATTACTATTTCCTAGTTACCATATCCCTACTATAATGGCGTGTTTCTGAAATAATGTGAACGACTGTGGACAACGAATTAATTAAATATTGAATAATCAACTTTTATTATATATTTTTGTGTGATAAAATCAATGATGGGCAGAAGTGGACAGTGCAGTCATGGAAACCGTGAGCACTTGCATAGATTCACACTCGCAGTCCCATCCCTTTTTATATAAATTAAAATAATGCATCTCTTTTGTGTCTGTCTAATAAGAGTATTTCAGTCAATTAATCTATAATTTTGGTGCGCTACAGACCATGTTTCTAATCTAGTAAACATGTGATATTTTTATAGTCTTCACTTCTTCCTTTATTACTTCCTTTCTCCTTTTTTATGTATTCTCCATCTCCATCTCTGCATATGTGCTGAGTATATTTTCTCTTCATATGGAGTTATGTATAGATTGTAATTATTTCCTTTTCTATTTTGGGATGTATATTTGAAAGAAGTGTTAATTTTGACTAAACTCGATGGAGATACAAAATTTGTAAGATTTTCTTCTTGATTATAATAGATTTCAAAGTTTTTGGTGCAACTTCATCCTTCTTTATATTCTAAATTTTATGGTAATTCATCAGTTCCCTGCCCCTGCTCTTCAAATTCTAGGTAATCCTTCTTCTATTTTTCTTTGTTTATACATCATGTTTAATAGTACCGCAAGAAATTTAAAATTTATAAAACATACTAGATAAAATTTTAGGTTTAAAAGCCCCATATTTACTGCCTATATAAATAAAATTTTCTACATGATTAGAAAAAATTTTCATTATATGATACGATCCCATTTCATAAATTATAATATACAAATATTCAATAATTCAATCTCAATCTCAAAGAAGGATAGACAAACCTACCTCAATGTCGAAACCGCACAAATGGTATTTTGCTGGTCATGAATTCTCCTCTTTCTATGCTCTACCCAGATTTTGTTTTGCTTAGCCTTAGTATGAACCCAAATATTTAAAGGAAAAAAGAGCGTCATCATGTCACGGCCTGAAAATTTGGCGTGATGACACTTGCTCAATCCCACCAGAGCAAGTCAACCTTAACTTAAAAGATATCAAATATAATGTGCGGAAAGCTCTTTAACTAAAATAATATTTAAACTGAGAATTTTCTTAAATCCCACCCAAGAACAAGTTGTCACGTGTACAAGCCACTAGAAATACAGAAACAAATAAATACAAGTCCAACTGTCCT
>JAPFFP010044474.1:0-12375 GCA_026153255.1 Solanum medicagineum | reverse complement strand
AGAGTCATGATGTGGGGGTCTAGGGAAGATTCATTTCTTGTGTTCAATCCCATAAGTTGATTCCAAAGGGGAGTCTCTATCATCTCGTGAGGGTTAGGGACGTTGAGTCAAAAGTCTGTCCTATAGAGTCGGTTATGGTGGTTAATGAGTTCCTTGATGTCTTTCATAGTGAACTTCCCGGTGTTGTTACATACAAGGAGGATGGTTCCCTTAGAATGTGTATTGATTACCGGTAACTTATTAGTGTCACCATATATAATAAGTATCCTCTACCAAGGATTGATGATCTAGTTGACCAATATCAAGGGGCTCGTAACATCTCTAAGATTGATCTTTGGTCGGGGTATCATCAAGTGAAAATGAAGGGAGTGTGACATTCCAAAGATGACATTCAGGACTAGGTATGGGCACTATGAATTTGTTGTTATTTTCTTCGGTTTGATTAATTCATCGACTATCTTCATGGATCTTATGGATAGGGTCTTTAAACCCTACCTTGATTTGTTTGTGGTGATATTCACTAATGATATTTCGATTTATTCCCATAGTAAGAAGGAACATGTAGTCATCTGAGGGTGGTGCTACGAAAACCATCAGATATTAAGAGCTTCTAGGCTTAGCGAGTTATTACCGGAGGTTTGTGAATGGATTCTCTTCTATTGCTTCTCCTATGACTAAGTAGACTCAAAGGAAGGCTAAATTTGTATGGAACGATGAGTGTGAAAGGATTTTCCAACCTTTGAAGGATAAACTTGTCTCTGCTCCTATCTTGTCTCTACGGGAAAGGTTAAAAGGGGTTGTGGTGTATTCTGATGCCTCAAGAATTGGTTTGGGCTGTGTATTGATGCAAACTGGTAAGGTGATAGCCTATTCTTCGAGACAACATAAGGTGCATGAAAGGAATTATCCTACCCATGATCTTAAATTGGCCACCATGGTATTTGCCTTGGAAATTTGGCGTCATTATTTGTATGTGGTGCATGTTAATGTGTTTACCGATCATAAGAGTCTCCAATATGTGTTCGCTCAAAAAGATCTCAACTTGAGACAAAGAAGATGGTTATAACTCCTTGAGGATCGTGATATAGGTGTGCATTATCATCTCAGTAAGGCTAATGTTGTGTTCGATACTTTGAGTAGGGTGTCTATGGGTAGCCTGGTTCGTGTTGAAGATAGTGGCAATGAGGTGACTAAAGAGGTCCATTGGTTGGCTAGTTTGGGGGTTAGGTTTGAAGAGGTTGACAATGGTGGTGTAGTGGTGGTTGATGGTTCTAAATCTTTACTGGTTGAGGAGGTAAAGGTAAAACAAGATTTTGAACCCTCTTTATTGGATTTGAAGGCCTTGGTGAGAGATGGTAAGGTGGAGGTTTTCTCCCAATGGGGAGATGGTGCCCTTAGGTTCCAAGGCAAATTGTGTGTGCCTAATGTTGATGACTTGAGGAGGTTGATTTTAGATGAGGCCCTTTATTGTAGACATTGTAGATCACCGGTTAGGTGGTTTGAAGTGGGAGAGGTGGCCTTATTGGGTTCGAATTTTGTGATGGAGGCCTTATAGAAAGTGCTTTTGATTAGACAAGGGTTGAAAACAACCCAAAGTCATCAAAAATCCTATGCTGATGTGAGGAGAAGAGATCTCGCATTTAAGTTTGGTGATTGGGTCTCTGTGACAGTGTCACCCATGACGGGCGGTTTATTTTGGTAAAAAGGTAAATTGAGTCCAAGATTCATGGGCCTTATAGGGTGTTGAAGAAGATTGGCAAGGTGGCCTATGAGTTGGATTTCCTAGTGAAATGGACTTGGCTCATCCGGTCTTCTATCTGTCTATGTTGAGGAAGTGTGTAGGTGACCCGAATGCTATTATGCCATTGGATGTTGTTGAAGACGACTTGACTTATGAAGAAGTTTAGTGGAAATTTTGGATAGACTAGTGAAGAGGTTAAGGAAGAAGGATGTAGCTTCCGTTAAGGTCCTTTGGAGGAATCAACAAGGTCAGAGTGCCACATGGGAAGTCGAAGCGGACATGCAAATATGATATCCCTATCTCTTCCATTCTACTCAAGCCTCAAGTACTAATCTAAGTCCCCTATCTGATTTTAAGTCTTAAGTTTCAGTTTTCATGTCATTTGCATACATTCATGTTTAAGTTGATAAGTTCATGGTAATTTTGGAACTTATGTTGAGATTTTTAAAATGATTTTTAAGTGCATTCTTGGGTGAGATAACATTATCTTATTTACTTCTCTTATATACATTTCTTTGACATTTGGGGACAAATGTTCCCAAGGGGGAGATATTGAAACGACCCCAAAAATGCCCGAAAATATGCCTCAGAAATGCCCATAATCGTAATTTTCATATATCTCAAAATTCGTGTTGATATCAAAAATCCGACTTCGTATTCTTGTTAAAGGGGCAAAATTGAGTGGGAAATAGGTCTAACCCCAATATTAGAGCAACTGTAGAAAAATTTTCTTTTGCAAAAATTTCACTTTAGAGGCTGTTCGCGTTGGTTCCGCGAAGTGGACTCGTCACGGAGCAGTGTATTTTGTTGCAAGTTTTTCAGTTTCGGCCTAAGGCTTTAGGGTGTTGGGATTATGCCTTCCTATGCATAAAAACACCTATACTTAGTCATTTTTTAATCTCATATCATACAGTACACTCTCCAAAACCCTCTCTAACACTAAAAGAAATATTTTATCGAAATTCAAGTGCCCTAATCTCATTCAAGATCTAGGGATTTTATTCAAGCTTCAAGTTCTCATTAAAATTTTTACCAAGGAAATCTCCAAAGTTGAGGTATGTGGGTTTCCGCCATTAAGTCCTTTCACCAATGGTGTCCAACCATCCTTTCTACATAAATTATGAAACGACCCCAAAACGTGCCCGAAAATGTGCCTTGGAAGTCCCCAGAATCGTAATTTCTATATATATCAAAATCTATGTGTGATATCGAAAATCTGAATTCATATTCTTATTCAGGGGGCCAAATTAAGTGGACATTGGGTCTAACCCCGATTTAAGAGCAACCATAGCAAAATTTGGAAATCGCATAAATGCAATTTCTAGAGACGATTCGCACCCCTGGCGACGCGCCAAGGGCGCTACAATGTATTTTGTACAATATTTTTGTTGTCTGGTCCAAGGCCTTTGGGTCTTGGGCCTAAGTGTTCCCAAATGTGAAAATACCTATACTTAGCTATATTTCACCCTCATATCATTCAAAACATTCCCCAATACTCACTCAAACACTTACCCAAATATTTCACTCCTAAATTCAAGTCCCAAAACTCATCCAAATCTTAAATTTTCATTCAAGCTTCAAGTCTCCATCTCTAATCTTCATCAAGTTATTCTCCAAAGCTAAGGTATGTTGGCTTCTTTAATGGGTTCCTTTCACCCATGATACCTAAGCTCTCTTTTTCCTAAAATTGCATGTTTTAAAGTTGATTTACTCATGGGTCTTATCTATTATGAATTTTACTGCACAATATGCTGGGGCTTCACGAAATTATAGTTGTTTTAGCATGTTTTGAGCTATGAATCTAACATCTATTGTTAGATTTGATGGACTTTGATGTATATGGCTTATGGGTGTTACCAAATAGATATTCGTGGTTTTATATTAAAATTTCTAGCATGATTTCACTCTTTAATTGCATGGATTTACACTAGCACTACACACCCACCAAGTGTTTGATAAAATGTCAGAATTATGATTTCTTGAGGAATTGAAGGTCCAATCCATATTTTATGAGTTTAATGACTATATGATGATGAAAGGAATGTATGTATACGATATTATCTCTATAGTGTTGGGAATTGACCAAGCCTCACTCGGGGGTTGTAAGCCTAGGTAATCTTGTTGAGGGGTTTGTACCTCGATCGCCTCACTCGGGAGGTGGTAGACTTGTGCAACCATGTCGAGGGGTTTGTAACTTGATAACCATGTTGAGGGGTTTGTACCTCATCAACCATGTTGGGGGGTTTGTACCTCATCAACCTATTAAGGGGTCCATACCTCATTCGCCACTCCAAAGGGGTGGTAGGCCTTGGATATTCACTAATAATGTTCTATATAAACATGGTTTTACTTCATGAATCATTCATACATGTCATATTTCAATATGCGTACCCATTGCCTATGTTATGCATTTTGCTTATGCTACTTATCGATTGTTGCATTGCATCCTGCATACTTAGTACATTCAAACGTACTAACGCATACTCTATGCCTACATGATGTCACCATGTAGGAACCGGAGCCCCACTTGATCATCCTCCTCTATGTGGCTAGTATGACTTATCTCAAGCTCTTTGATGAGTCTTCCATTTTGTGGAAGATGTTTATAATCTCATACTATGTTCCAAAACTATATTATTTTATGTATATGTTGACTATGAGGGTGCGCTCGGTACTTGTATTGTCCCTCTCTAAATATCTATGTATTAGAGGTATTGTTGGACATGTTTTGTATTTTGCTATGATGTTTGACTCTATATTGACTCTTGATGTTTATGATATGGAAGTTGTCTATTAACCCTACTGTCCCTATTTACTATCTCTTGTTGTATTCTATTGCTTCGGCGACCAAGAATGTGTAATGATATGTTAAGAGGACTGCCTGGGGTCCTTTCAGGTTTCCTATGCGTCAAGTCTAGGCCCTAGGCTTGGATTATGACAAACTTGGTATCAGAGCACTAGGTTGTTAGGTCCTTGGTATCCAACACAACGTGTCGATTAGAGTCTTGTTCATGATTGTTTTGTGTGCCACAACTATGATCAAGAGGCTATGAGGCATTGAGTAAATGTTTCCCCTCTTCTTACTCTATGTCGTGCTATAGAAGTTGAGCTAAGATTTCCCCCCTTAAGATTGTCCTTTGCTATGCTAGATCATGCCTAACACGAGAGAAAGAAGAGCCCGCACACCCGAGGAGCAACTAACTCATGAAGAGCTTTGGGATGCTCTCACTTTGCTTACACAAGTTTTGGCTAATCAAGCCAACCAAGGGGCTCAAGCTCATCATACTCCTCTCCAGCATCTCGGGTGAGAGATTTCATGAGGATGAATGCCCCGAATTCCATGGTTCAAAGATGAATGAGGACCCTCAAGAATTCATTGATGAGGTTTACAAGATTTTGGCTATCATGGGTGTGAGGTCGAAGGATAAGGCGGAGTTGGCGACCTACCAACTCAAAGGGGTGGCACAATTATGGTACAATCAATGGAAAGAGGAGGAGGGGGTCAATAATATGGTACTTTAGGAGGAGTTCAAGATGACTTTCCTTAATCGGTTCTTCCCTCTTGAGCTTAGGAAAGTCAAATTGGTGGAATTTATTAATTTGAGACAAGGGCCTATGAGTGTGAGGGAGTATGCCCTCAAGTTCAACCAACTTTAAAAATATGCTCCACACTTGGTGGCCGACTCAAGGTCTAGGATCAATAAATTTGTGATGGGTGTTCTCAACCTGGTGATTGAGGACTGGCAGTCCGCTACGTTAATTAGAGACATGGATTTGTCCCGTCTGATGACTTATGCCGAACAAATGGAGGAGGAGAAGTTAAAGAAAAGAAGGGGTCATGAGGCCAAGAGGACCTGTTTTGAGAGAAAGTTCCATAGTCGAAAGGGTGGCCGGTTCCATCAAGGCCAAGGGTCTTCTCATGCATTTCGTAAGAGGGTTTCCATTTATTTTCCAAGGGCACAAGGTGTTGGGGGTGTGGTTCTTAATGGTGGGTTTCCGAAATAAGGTAAGAGTCATAGTGGCCAGTGGTTGAACGATACTAATGCATGCTATAGGCGTAGAGATATTGGGCATAAGATGTTGGATTGCCCCCGAAATCGCAACAAGGGTAAGGAGGTTCCTCAACAAGGTGCTAATGTGGTTCCTTTAGGGAGAGGTGGTTGACAAGATGGTTCCCCAAGGCATAATAGGTTTTATGCTTTGCATGAGCGACAAGGGGTTGATGAGGTGCCCAATGTTGTTACAGGTATGTTGAAAACCTTTGATTTTGATGTTTACACATCGATTGATTTGGATGCCACTCTTTCTTTTGTTACACCCTTTTTTGCCAAAAAGTTCCATGTTGAACCCAAATTGTTGTGTAAGCCATATGAGGTATGTACTCCTATTTGTGCATCTATTGTTGCTAGCAAGGACTATAGGAATTGTCCCATTTGCATTTTGCATAAAATATTGCCTTGTGGTCTTGTTGAGTTGGATATGGTTGATTTTGATGTCATTCTTGGGATGGATTGGTTGTATACATACTATGCCTTTATTGATTGTAGAACTCGTAGGGTCAAATTCCAATTCCCAAATGAACCCGTTCTTGAGGGGGAGAGTATTGATGTGGTAGTCAAGGGTAGATTCATCTCTTGCATTAAAGCCTGTAAGTTTATCTCCAAGGGGTGTCTTTATCATCTTATGAACGTTAGGGATATAGAGTCCAAAGTCCTTCCCATAGAGTCGGTTCCGGTTGTAAATGAATTTCTTTATGTCTTTCCATATGACCTTCCCGGTGTTACTCCCGAAAGGGATAGAGAATTTGGTATAGATCTCCTTCCAGATACTCAACCCATTTCTATTCCCCCATACCATATGGCCTCGGTAGAATTAAAGGAGTTGAAAAAACAATTGCGGGGGCTTGTTGGAGAAGGGTTTTATTAGACCTAGCCAATCACCTTGGGGTTTACCTGTATTAGTTGTGGAGATGAAGGATGAGTCACTTAGAATGTGTATTGACTGGCGACAACTTAATAGGTTCACCATCGAGAATAAGTGGATTGATAATTTGTTTGACGAATTGCAAACCACTTCTCTATGATTGATCTTCGATTCGGGTATCATCAACTGAAGGTGAGGGAGTGTGATATTCCTAACATGGCCTTCCAGACTAGGTATGGGCATTTTGAGTTTATTGTGATGTCATTTGGGTTGACCAATGCACCAGCTATCTTCATGGATCTTATGAATAGGGTCTTTAAACCCAACTCTGATTCGTTTGTTGTGGACTTTGTTGATGACATTTTGATCTATTCACATAGTGAAAAGGAGCATATGGTTTATTTAAGGGTAGTGTTGCAAAGATTGAGGGAAGAGAAATTGTATGCCAAATATGAGAAGTGTGAGTTTTGGTTGAAAGAAGCTACTTTCCTAGGTCATGTGATGTCGGGGGATGGTATTAAGGTGGATCCTAAAAAGATAGATGTGATTAGATATTGGCCTAGATAATTGACCCCATTGGATATCTGGAGCTTCTTGGGCTTAGCGTGTTACTATCGTGGGTTTGTGAATGGGTTCTCTTCTATTGCTTCTCCTATAACAAGATTGACCCAAAAGAAAGCTAAGTTTGTGTGGACCGATGAGTGTGAAAAGATCTTCCAAACCTTGAATGATAAGCTTGTGTCCGCTCTTATATTGTCACTACCAGAATGACTAGAGAGGTTTATGGTGTATTCGGATGCTTGTTGAGTTTATTTGGGTTGTGCTCTAATGCAAAATGGCAAGGTCATAGCATATGCTTCTAAGCAACTCAAAGTGCATGAAAGGAACTGTCCTACCCATGATCTTGAGCTTGGCGCCGTGGTAGTTGCATTAAAGATACAATATCATTGTTTGTATGGGGTGCATATTGATGTGTTCACCGATCATAAGAGCCTCCAATATGTCTTCAGCCGAAAATATTTCAACTTAAGGCAAAGAAGGTGGTTAGAACTTCATAAGGATTATGATATAAGTGTGCATTACATCCCGGTAAGGCTAATGTGGTGGCAGATACTTTGAGTAAGGTGTCTATGGGAAGCCTAGCTCATGTTGTTGATGGTGGCATAGAGGTTGCTATGGACGTCCATTGGTTGGCTAGAGTGGGAGTTAGGATGGAAGAAGTTGATAATGGGGGTGTTGTTGTTGTTCATAGTTCTAAAACATTCATTGGTTGAGGAGGTGAAAGCTAAGCAAGATCTTGACCCTGCTTTGTTGGAATTGAAGGCACTGGTAAGGTGGATGTTCTCTCCCAAGGGGGAGATGGTATCCTTTGGTACCAAGGTATGTTGTGTATGCCTTGTGTTGATAGCTTGAAGGAAAAGATTGTAGATAAGGTTCATGGTTCTCCATATTCTATTCACCCGAGGTCTACTAAGATGTATACAGATTTGAGAGAGGAGCATTGTTGGGGAGGCAAGAAGAGGGACATTGCTAAACTTGTTTCCAATTGCCATAGTTTCCAACAAGTCAAAGCAGAACATCAAAGGCTAGGTGGCCCAACGCAAGACATAAAGATTCCTACTTGAAAGTAGGAAGAGATTATATGGATTTTGAGACCCTCTATGATAGACGTTGTAGATCACCGTTGGGTCATTTGAGGTTCAAGAGGTGGTTTTGTTTGGAACAAATCTGGTTATGGAGACTCTTGAGAAGGTTAGGATGATTAGATAAAGGTTGAAAATGGCCCAAAGTCGCCAAAAGTCTTATGCAGATGTGAGGAGAAAGGAACTTCAATGCAAGGTTGATGACTAGGTTTATTTTAAGGTGTCACCCTTGAAGGGTGTGGTCTATTTTGGTAAGAAGCAAAAGTTAAGTTTTAGATATGTGGTTCCTTATAGGGTGATGAGAAGGATTGGTAAGGTGGCCTACGAGTTAGAATTTCCTAAAGAAATGGAATTGGTTCATCCGGTCTTTCATGTGTCAATATTGAGGAAGTGTATGGGTGATCCTAACACTATTGTGCCTCTTGATGTTGTGGGGGTAGTTAAAGACAACTTGACATATGAAGAAGTTCTAGTAGATATCTTTGATAGGCAAGTGAAGAGGTTGAGGAACAAAGAAGTTGCTTCCGTTAAGGTCCTTTGGAGGAACAAACAAGTCGAAGGAGCTACTTAAGAGGCCGAAATAGATATGCAAACGTTGTACCCTTATCTTTTCCACTCCAATGAAAGCTAAGGTCTCTAAGTATTTTATATGATCTCAAGTCTTAAGTTCAGCCCTTATGTCATTGTATACATTTATTTTTAAATTGACAAGTTCATGATAATTTTACATTTATGTTGAGATTTTTGAAATGATATTTAAGTGCATTGTTGCATCCTTATGTGGGCTGAAATTCTCTTGTTTGCATCTCTCATATATGATTCTTTGACATTAGGGGATGAATGTTCTCAAGGAAGAGATATTAAAACGACCCAAAAAAGTGCCCGAAAGTGTGCCTCAGAAGTGTCCAGAATCGTAATTTCCATATATCACAAAATGTGTGTGTGATATCAAAAATCCAACTTTATATTCTTTTCAGGGGGTCAAATTGAGTGAAAAATGAGTCTAATGCTGATTTAAGAGCAACCGTACAAAAATTCAAAAATCGCAAAAATTCAATTTCCAGAGGCAATCTGTGCCCCTGGGGCGACGCCCCAACGGGGCGCTACAATATATTTTCTACACTATTTTTCTTGTCTGGTCCAAGGCCTTTGTTTCTTGAGCCTGAGTGTTCCCAAACGTGAAAATACCTATACTTAGCCATATTTCACCATCATATCATTCAAAACATTCCCCAATACTCACTCAAACACTTAGCCGAATATTTCACTCCTAAATTCAAGTCCCAAAACTCATCCGGATTTTAAGGTTCTCATTGAAGCTTCAAGTTTTCATCTCCAATCTTCATCAAATTATTCTCCAAAGCTAAGGCATGTGAGTATCTTTCATGGGTTCCTTTCATCCATGATAGCCAAGCTCTTTTTTTCCTAAAATTGCATGACTTAAAGTTGATTTACTTATGGGTCTTATCTACTATGAATTTCACTGCACACTATGTTGGGGTTTCATGAAATTATGATTGTTTTAGCATATTTTGAGCTATGAATCTAAGATCTATTGTGAGATTTGATGAAAGACTTTGATGTATATGGATTGAGGGTGTTACTAAGTATCTATTGATGGTTTTACATTGAATTTTCTAGCATGATTTCACTCTTGAATTGCATGGTCTTACACAAGCACTACACACTCGCCAAGTGTTTGATAAAATGTCTGTATTATGATTTCTCGAGGAATTAAAGGTCCAATACATGTTTTATAAGTTTAATGACCATATGATGATGAAAGGAATGTATGTATATGATATTATCTCTATAGTGTTGGGAATTGACTGAGACTAACTCGGGGTGTTGTAGGCTCGGGTAACCTTGTTGAGGGGTTTGTACCTCGATCGCCTCGTTCAGGAGGTGCTAGGCCCATGTAACCACGTCGAGAGATTTTTACCTTGATAACTTATCAACCATGTTGGGTTTGAGGTGTACCTTATCAACATATTGATCGGTTCGTACCTCATTCGCCTCTCCAATAGGGTGGTAGTCCTTTGAGATGCACTACTGATATTCTATCCTTACACACGTATTATGTTCTATATAAGCATGGTTTTACTTCAAGCATCATTCATACATGTCATATTGCTATATGCTTACCCATTGCCTATGTTGTGCATTTTGCTTATGGTGCTTATTGCTTGTGCTTCATTGCATCCTACATACTAGTACATTCACACGTACTAACGCATACTCTATGCCTACATGATGTCACCATGGAGGAACTGGAGCCCCACTTGATCATCCTCCTCCATGTGGCTAGTACGACTTCTCCTAAGCTCTTTGGTGAGTCATCCATTTTAGGAACGATGTTTATGATCTCATACTATATTCCAAGACAATCATCTTTTATGTATATATTGACTATGAGGGTGAGCCCGGTAGCTTGTCTTGGCCCCCGCTAAGTATCTAAATTTTAGAGATATTGGTGGACATGTTTTGTATCTTGCTAAGAACTTTGACTCTCTCTTGACTCTTGATGTTTATGATATGGAAGTTGTCCCTTAGCCCCATTTTCCCTATTTTCTATCTCTTCTTCTATTTTATTACTTTCGCGACCAAGGATGTCACGACTCAAGCCTAGGGCCTAGACATGACACGACGCAAGGGGAACCATAAGGTACCCCAAGCAAGCCTCTTAGAGCATCATTACACATCCTTGGCCACGGAAGTAATAAATAAAGCATCAAAAGATAAAAGAATCAGGAAACCGGGGCTAAGGGAAAACACATCCATATATTCACAGGCAAGAGACAAGATTCAAGAGCATATCATAGATACATAACATGCCCAACAAACACCTCTAATACATAGATAAGAGCGGGGGCCAAGACAAAGTAACCGGGCTCACCCTCATAGTAAAAATAGAAAATTAAGAAGAAGGACTCAATACACAATAAGAGAAACATAGACTAAGGTCCCAAAAGTGGAGGACTCACCAACTAGCTTGAGTAGTACCGAACTAGCCACGTGGAAGAGGATGATCAACTTGGACTCTTGTTCCTACATGGTGACATCATATAGGCATATATTATGTGTTAGTATGTTTGAATGTGCTAAGTATGTAGGATGCAATGCAAACAAGAATTAGGCATCATATTCGAAATGCATAACGATAGGCAATAAGCACAATATAACAATATTACATCTATGATTAATGCATAATTAACACATGATTAAGTGACTCATCCCATATAGGATATCATATGTGTAGAAGAGACCAAGCTAGATTTTCAAATGTATAACCCTTGTGTAGGTTAGTGATGTGATGCCACCACATCACTTAGCTGGATGAGTACAAACTCCCATCTAGGTTGGTGATAATGCCGCCCCATCACCATGGTGGAGAAGTACAAAACCTTCACTTGGTTGATGAATACTAACCTCTATCTAGGTTAATGATGTTGCAGCCCTAACACTAGGTGGAGAAGTACAAAACCTTCTCTAGGTTGATGAGTACGAACCCCCGTCTAGGTTATCCGGGTTGTTAGTCCCCCCGAATTGTGCATGGTCTAATGCAACACTTTATACAGAATTTATCATGTGCATAAGCTCTTTTCATCATATAGTCATTCATATCATATCTCATGCTCTGGACACTTAACTCCTTAAGAAACCACATTTGGACATTTTATCAAACACTTAGAGGGTGTGTAATGCTAGTATAAAACCATAAAATATAGGGGTGAAATCATTTACGTAAATCCATTGTAAAACTATCCATCAATACCTTGCAACACCCTCAAGAAATATACATCAAAACCCCTCATAAAATCTTATAAGAGATCAAAGATTTATATATCAAAACATGGGAAAACAGTCACAACTTTATATAGCTTTAACATAGTGTGCAGTGAATTTCATAATAATCAAGACCTTTTTGTAAATCAACTTTAAATCATGCAATAAGAGTAAAAGGAGGCTTGGGTATCATGGGAAAAGGAAGCCATGAAAGAAACCCACATACCTTAGCTTAGAGATGAACTTGGTGAAGATTGGAGATGGAGACTTGAAGCTTGAAGA
>JAPFFP010044473.1:0-12379 GCA_026153255.1 Solanum medicagineum | reverse complement strand
TTCTAATAGACCACCTATGCCATCATCCTCCTACTCTGTAGCCATTGCACCACCACAACTTCAGGGGCCTAGGAGAAATCCGTTTGGTCCAAGAGGTGGAGGGCAAGGCTCCCGGACAGCGAGATATTCAACAAGCCAGCCAATGACTCCTAGGCAACCTTATAAACTGTGTGGAAGAAGTTCATTTAAAGAAAAATCCATGTGAAAGGAGATTCCAGGAACTGAAAAAAATAAGCTAACTTCTACACCTGTTCTAGTACTTCCAGAAGGATTCGAGGGGTATGCAGTGTATTGCGATGCTTTAGGAGTTGGCTTAGGGTGTGTACTGACAGAACATGGTAGGGTAATTGCTTATGCATCTAGACAGCTACGACCGCATGAGATAAAACTACACAACTCATGATCTTGAGCTAGCAACGGTGATCAAGCTGTGGTGAGTCAAGGAGTGTCTAAGGATTTGCGTCAGCTAGCCAATTTGGGTTCGCCTTCTTGAAACTCCAAAGGAAGGTCTTATTGTACATAATGCAGCAGTGTCTTCATTAGTAATGGAGGTGAAAGAAAAACATTTCGAGGACCCTGTTCAATGACAACTTAAGGAAAAGGTAAGTCAGGGTACGATAAAGGGCTTTGACCTTACACAAAATGGAGTACTTTACTGCCAAAATAGATCATGTGTGCCTGATATTAATGGATTAAGAAAGATGATAATGGAAGAAGCCCATCATTCCCGATATTGCATCCATCCAGGATCAACTAAGATGTACCATGACCTGAAGGAATGTTTTGATGGGGAGGCAGAAAAAGGACCTCGCAGAATTTGTGGCTCAATGTCCAAATTACCAACAAGTGCAAGTAGAACACTAAATGCTAGGAGGTTATATCCAGTGTATAGAGCTTCCAACATAGAAGTGGGATATGATCGATATGGACTTTGTTACCGGGTTGCCTCGCTCATTTCGAAAATTTGACTCCATATGGTTAATAGTTGACATACTCACAAATTCATCACACTTCTTGCTAGTCATGAGTAATTATATAGTTGAAGAGTATGCCAAGCTATACCTTAAAGAGAAAGTCAGGCTGCATAGAGTCCCAATCTCCATTATATCTGATCAGGGAGCTCAATTCACTGCAAAGTTTTGGAAGTCCTTCCCAAGGAGTTTAGGGACACAAGTGAATTTGAGTATAACTTTCCACACTCAAATAGACGGTCAAGCAAAATGCACCATTCAGATACTTGAAGATATGTTGCGAGCTTGTGCATTGGACTTTAAAGGTAGTTAGGTGGACCATTTGCCACTTATTGAATTTGCCTATAATAACAGCTACAACGTGAGTATTAGGATGGCACCTTATGAAGGTTTGTATGGAAGGAAATGTAGATCGCCAATTGGATGGTTTGAAGTGGGTGAAACCACCTTGCTTGGGCCAAATCTAATACAACAAGCTATGGAAAAAGTTAAGGTAATATAGCAGCGGCTAGAAACAGCCCAAAGTCGTCAGAAATCATATGCGGATGCTAGAAGGAGAGGACTAGAATTCTCAGTAGGGGATTTGATATTTTTAAAGGTGTCTCCAATGAAAGAGGTTATGAGATTTGGTAAGAAGGGAAAACTGAGCCCACGTTACATACGACCATATCAGATTATTATGAGGTTCGAACAGGTTGCATATGAACTAGATCTACCCCAAGAGCTTTCAATGGTTCATCCAGTTTTTCATGTCTCAATGCTTCAAAAATGCATAGGTGAACCATCCCGTGTCACTCCTATTGAAGACGTACATGTTACACAAGATCTCACATATGAAGAGGTACCTATTGCTATTCTAGATCGTCATGTTAATAAGCTAAGGAATAAAGAAATAGCTTCAGTGAAGGTACTTTGGAGGAACCTACAAGTAGAAGAAATAACATGAAAGGCCAAGGACTCGATGAAAGAAAAATACCCTTACTTATTTTAAGCTAAAGAGGGAGTACAACATCCAGAATTGGGACACTTATAGGTACGTGTGATTGAATACCTAGTGTATTGTCAAAAATTTGTGTAAGTAATGGTTTAAACTTCGTTAAGCTATCCAATTCTGCTAACATTTGAGTATGAATGTTATTAAGGAGGGAGCATGTAACTCTCTACCTCTTACAATACTAGTACTATGCAAATAAAACATGATATAGTTTAGTCAAATTAGCACCCATTTTTAAAATTTCTTGAATCTCCAATTAAAGGGCGATATGTATGTCTAACGCTGTAGAGGGTTGAGTGTAAATAAGTTTAAAGTCGAATTGAGGAGATCACAACCTTAAATGAAGTAAGAGAATTGAGGTGCTTGTATGAACTAAGAAGCTAGCAGGTGATTCACCTACTTGCTTAGCTTAAATTGGCTAGCTAAACAGACGAGGTTCGAAGTCAAATTTGACCAAGTCCGATTGTGAATAAAGTCTGTGTTAAGAGCTTAACTTTAGCTTGTGTTTCACTATCATAAATGGAATTTATTTTCAGCCCAAGAAGAATATAAAAAGGGCCCAAGTACACCACAACCCCACTTGGCTAATTGGGCCCAAACTAAGTAAAGAGAAAGTTGGAAAAATGGTTAGCCCAAGCCCATCAACTTTGAGACCCAATTAGGCCCAAATGTAAGGGCCAAGCTGCTGTATAACCAGCTTAATAATATGCCATATTAGGTCATCAATATTTCAAGAGTAAGTCGACCAAAAGACCCTTTATAAAGGGCTAAAAACAGCCCTTAAGTCACTTCACTTTGGAGAAAAATTTCAACTTCCTAAAGACTTTTCTTTCTCTCTTTACTTCACTTTACAAAGCAGCTAACACAACCCTCTACGGTTCTTGAAAGAAATCTGATATTGAAGGCAAATGTAAGTAATCATAGTTGTGTATTTAGTATGGTTTCCTAATGGAAGACAAGAAGTATATGCTAGTATGTTGTGTTGGAAATTCTTGACAGCTTGTATTCTAAGGATTGTTGTACACTTTTCTTGTTAGTTAAGAGGATTTTCTCTACTTAGTTGGTTGTGTTATGAATTAATACTTATGTATTTAACAAAGGTTGGTTCTATAGTAACCTAATCAGGCTGCTTCACCACTTTTGCAGTCCATAAAAGTGAGTACCTATATGATATCGCAATTGTATTCTTAGTATGAACTTGTGGGCTGTTGGATGGAAGGCTATTGCCCCACGTCCTTAATGACCGATTTGTTATTGTTATAAGGATTCTTCAAGGTTGTTTTCATGTATATATATGTTGAGAACAGTTTCGTTAAAGTTGGAACGGGTTTGGAATTGTCGACGTCAAAATGGGGCAAATGGGTGTAACGTTATGCTTTCCATTTGTAGGTTGTGTAGAATTGTTATGTGTTGTTCTTTGTGGATGTTGTAAGACTATTATGGTACTAAAATAGGGTTCAAATGATATGTATATGTTGATGTGTATTATAAAATACAATTAGGGATGGAAAGGTTGAAAGAATACGCTAGGGTTTATAAATACCCGCTTGCTGCCCGTATGTTGTTTTCTTATGAGATTGGGCTGCCAAGATGTATCTACTGGCTGCTAATGCTATTTTTATCACCTACTATGTTATAGATAAATATTTGGAGGAAGAGAAGGTTATCTCGAGGTAATAGCGAGGTCATACAACGAGGTATGTAAGGCTACTTGATTTTGTATTGTTTGGCATGAAACATAGATCCTTCCATGGCACATAAAGGCACTTACCAACTCTGACACAACTATTAACAGAGTCTACACTTTTGCACATGTTCATATGCTCCCATGCATAGTCACCTTTAAATCTGCATACATGTTTGGATACCAACTTACATGGGTTCTTGTTGCTAAATAAAGTTCATGAGTTGTTTCATCTCATACGCATTTCATTATTTATGAAACGTACTCCTTTCATTGTCATATTGTCTTGTATAATTATCTACATGTCACATGTTACATCTACAGTCCTACAGCTCCAATATTATGACCACCAAAAGAATTACCTCAAAGGTAATTGAAAGATAAAGTATATTATTTATTGATGGGTGGTAGCTCGAGGGGTGGAAGAATCACCTAGCCAGGGACGATCCTATCAAGGGTGGTAGCCCGAGGGGTCAAGGAAGAACCTAGCCAGGGACGATCCTGATACAGCTTTACGACTGATCAGCTTGTCATTTGTAATACATGGTGTGCACAGATTATACAATAAAGGTAACGTAACATAAAGAACATAAAGTACATGATCCCACAATATAACTAAAGGTGGTCTCTTATCCTACACTAGTGCATAGTTTCATTTGAGTTCTTACTTCATATACTGTATTTCCTGCCTTACTTATTCAGTACATTATCTCGTACTGACGTCCCTTACAGGAGACCTGCATTTCATGCTGCAAATACAGGTGCTAGTAGATCTCCCCAATAGGAGTATAGGACATCCAGTTGTTGTTACCAAGCTCCAGGTTGCTTCAGAGCTTTGTGTCTAGAGCTTATATTTTTGTATTGTACAGTTAGTCGAGGCGGGGCCTGTCCCGACGCTTATCAAATGTTTTTCCATATCTAGAGGCTTTGTAGACTATGTAAATTAATGTGTGGTCATGTCTCGTACCTTAAGCACCGTTGCCCCAATGGCCTAGCCATATGCATTTCCTTTTGGCTTGTTATCGTTGTTTATCTTCTTAAAGGCATGTCAAATTTAGAAATCCCTTATGATATGTATAGGAAGCGCATAGATACAGGTTAACTCTCCCAAGCCTTATCGGCAACGGGTGCCGGTCCGCCTTAGTGGGGCTTGGGGCGTGACACTCATGTATATACAACTTGGCATAATCTTCGGCACAATAAGTGGTTTTGACTAGCATGAAGTGAGCCAACTTTTTCATTCTATCAATGACAACCCAAATTGAGTAATGATTCCTAGTCTAGGTAACCCAACCACAAAATCCATGTTGATCTCCTCCCACTTCCAAGTAGGAATCTCTACATCTTGGGATAGGCCACCTAGCCTTTGATGTTCAGATTTTACTTGTTGGCAACTGTGACATCCGGATATGAACTTGGCAATGTGCCTCTTCATACCACCCTACCAATATGCCTCCCTCAAGTCTTTATACTTCTTTGTAGAACCGGACTGAATGGAATAGGATGAATTATGCGCCTCCTTCAAGATCGATTCTCCCAAGTCATCCACATTTGGCACAAACAATCCACCTTAATACCTAAGGGCACCATCTTCCCCTTGGGAGAAAACCTCCACTTTACTATCTCTCACCAAGGCCTTCAACTCTAGCAAGGCTGGGTTAAGATCTTATTTTGCCTTTACCTCCTCAATCAAGGAAGCTTTAGAACCATCAACAAACCACTACCCCACCATAGTCAACTTCATCCAACCTAACCCCCAACCTAGCCAACTAGTGAACCTCTCTAGCCACCTCTTTGCCACCGTCATAGCATGAGCTAGACTACCTATAGACACCCTACTTAGAGCATCAGCCACAATATTAGCTTTGCTAGGGTGATAATGTGCACTCATATCATAATCTTTATGGAGCTCTAACGACCTTCTTTGTCTCAAGTGATGAACATTTTTGGTGAACACATATTGGACACTTTTGTGGTTGGTAAACACATCAACATGAACCCCACACAAGTAGCGACACAAAATTTTCAAAGCAAATACCACGACCGCCAATTCAAGATCATGGGGTGGTATAGTTTTTCTCAGGCACTTTAAGTTGTCTAGAGACATATGCTATCACCTTATTTTTTTTTGCATCAAAACACATCCCAAACCAATTCTTGAGGAATCAAAATACACCACAAATCCTTCCAACCCTTCTAGAGGAGACAAGATAGGAGCAGAGACAAGCTTAACTTTCAAAATTTAGAAACTCTTCTCACATTCATTGGTCCACATGAATTTGACTTCTTTTATGTCAACTTATTCATAGGAGAAGCAATAGAAGAGAAGCCATTCACAAACCTCTATTATAACCCGCCAAACCCAAGAAACTTCTAATATTCGATGGAGTCAGAGGTCTAGGCCAATTTCTAATCACCTCTGCCTTCTTAAGATCCATCTTAATACAATCACCCGACACCAGATGCTCTAGAAAAGTAACCTCTTTCAATCAAAACTCACATTTTTCATATTTAGCATACAATCTCTCCTCCCTCAAGAGTCGTAACACCATCCTCAAGTGACTCACATGCTCCTCCTCACTATGGGAATAAATCAAGATATAATCAATGAAAACCACCGCAAACAAGTCAAGTAGGGTTTAAAGATCCTATTCATGAGATCTATAAATATAACCAATGCATTAGTCAACCCAAAGGACATAACCACAAACTCAAAGTGCCTATACCTAGTCAAGAAAGTCGTCTTGGGAATGTCACAGTCCCTCACTTTCACTTGGTGATATCTGGACCTAGGATCAATCATAGAAAAGTGACTAGCCCCTTGAAGTTCATCAAAAAGTCATCAATACTTTGTAGAGGGTACTTGTTTTTTTGGTTGACTCTAATCAATACACAATCTAAGAGAACCATCCTTTTTTTCACAAATAACACTGGTTCACCCAAAGGTGATTTACTAGGCCATAAAAAACCCTTCTCTAACAAATCTCTCAGTTGCTCCTTCAACTCCTTCAACTCCGCCGGGGCCATAAGGTAAGGGGGACTGGAAATGAGTTGAGTATCGGGAAGGACATCTATACCAAAGTCTATTTTCCTTTCAAGAGAAACACCGGAGAACTCATTGGGAAAGACATCAAGAAAAGCATTAACCACCGGAACTGACTCAATAGGAAGGACTTTGGACTAAGCATCCCTAACCATCACAAGATGAAAGAGACAACCCTTAGAAATAAACTTTTGGGCATTAAGACAAGAAATGAATCTACCCTTGACCACTACATCATGACATTCCCACTCAAGGATAGGCTTATTAGGGAATTGGAATTTAACCCTACGGTCCTATAATCAATAGAAACATAATATGAATGCAACCAATCCATCCCAAGAATGACATCAAAATCCACCATATCTAACTCAACAAAATCAAAAGGCAAGATTTTATGCAATATGAACACAAGACATTTTCCATTGAATGTTTTAGCAACAATAGGCTCACCAATGGGGGTATACACTTCATAAGGTTCACACAATAATTTAGGACTAACAAGAAGCTTTTTGGCAAAAAAAGAAGTTATAAAAGAAAGAATGGCACCCGGGTCTATCAATGCATACACATCAACAAAAATCTTTAACCTACCGGTGATGACATCGGGCATCTTATCTACCCATCTCTCCCTTGAAGAGCATAGAATCTATCTTGCTTTGATGCACCCCTTTGTTGGCCTCCCTTAGCCCTTGCACCTGCATTGGAACCTTGTCCTTGTGGACGACCATCTGTACCTTTGTTTTGAGCATGAGGACAGTCAACCACCTTGTGACCCATATCACCACAACCAAAGCAAGCATTAGAGTTTCTCAAACATAGGCCATTATGGTTCCTGCCATATCTTTTGTATATAGGGTTAGGCACCCCACCACCACCACCTTGGAATCTTGGATTATCATTAGCAAATCTCCTATTAGGTGCATCGCAAGACCCTTGGCCATGGAACTTGTCACCTTGATGAGGCCGACCACCCTTGGAAATTTGGAATCCACCTTCAAAATGAGCCCTCTTGGACACCACTTCTTCTCTTTCTGAGCTTTTCTCCCTCTAGTTGCTCGGCGTATGTCATGAAACGGGATAAATCCAAGTCACCCACTAACATGGTGGTACGACATTCCTTATTAATCAAGTCAGACACTTTCGACACAAATTTGTTCATCCTTGATCTATGCTCGGCAACTAATTATGAAGCATACTTGGAGAGTTTGTAAAACTTGAGGGCATACTCCCTCATGCTCATAGAAACTTGCTAAAGGTTCATAAACTCCATCATTTTAGCCTCCTTTAGCATGATAGGAAAGAATCGATTGAGGAATGCGGATTTGAACTCCTCCCAAGGAATAACATCATCATCTCTCCTCTCAAATTTCTATTGGGTGAATCGAATTTGGGCTACACCTTTGAGTTGGTAGGCCGCTAACTCTGCTTTCTCTTCCGAATTGATCTCCATAATAAATAGCACTTTGTATACCTCATCAATGAACTCTTGGGAATCCTCATCCAATCCTCATCCATCTTAGATCCATGGAACTCCGGTTTGTCATTCTAGTGAAATCCTTCACCCTAGAAGCCAGACTAAAAGTATGAGGACTTGGACCCCTTGGTTGATTTGGTTGGTCATAGCACGAGCCAACATTGTAGTAGCATCCTGAAATTCATCTTGGGCTACCCCTCCACCTTGAGGAGCAGGAGGGGCCAGTTGCCCCTCGGATGTATGGACTTTCCTTGGTCTCCCTCTTTGAATCGGCATGATCTAGAAGAGCAAAGAGTATTCGTTACGGGAAAAACCATGTAGTTATATCTAAACCACGATATAGACTATGAAGAAGTGGAGCGCTTCCTAAAACGCCTCATAGCTTTCCTTTCATAGTTGTGGTGCACTTCACAATCATGAATAAACTCTAATCGATGGGTGTGTTGGATTTTCAAGGACCATTAACAACCTAGTGCTCTTGTACCACGTTTGTCACGACCCAAGCCTAGGGCCTAGACGTGACATGGTGAATGAAAACTTGAAGGTACCCCAAACAATCCTCTTAGCATATCATTCATGCATCTTTGGTCGCGGAAGCAAAATAAATAACACAAGAGATGTAAAAAAGGGAAGTGGGGACCAAGACAAGTCTTGATATTAATGAAATTATAAAAAAGTCAAGCTCATAGCATAAGTACATCAAATATCCAAAAACACCTCTAATATGGAATGGAGCGGGGACCAAGACACTTTTCGGGCTCACCCTCATACTAACAAGTATTCAACATAAAGATATATCAAATAGCAAGAGTAGCATAGATAGTGTCCTCGGAATTGAGGACTCACGAAAGCTTATCTTCCGAACCGAATTAGCCATGTGGAGGATGATCGAAAGGTGCTACGGTTCCTACATGGTAATATTATATAGGCATAGAGCATGCGTTAGTATATTTGAATGTACTAAGTATTTACGATGTAATGCAACAAGACATAAGTCATCAAAATACATAATCATAAATAATGGATAAGTATAATTTCAATATGGCATGCATGATCAATGCTTGAAGTAAAGCATGCTTGTAAATCATGCAACTTGCATAGTACATATCACATGGGTGGGAAGAGGCCATAACCTACATAGACCAAGTGAGATACTACTTGGAATCCAAGGCATGTCACCCCCGCGTAAGGTGATTGAGGCATGTTAGTCCCTCAACAAGGTGATTGAGGCATGTCACCCCCTCAATAAGGTGTGGTTTAGTTGTACATCGTATATACTTTTCTTAAATTCAACATATACATGCAAGTCCTTAATTATTATATTGTCACTTGAGTTATAAATCATGGAATAGATCATCAATAGTATGAGAATCCTTGTCATGATATTTTATCAAACACTTGGTGGGTTCATAATGTTTGTTCAAATCATGCAATCAAAGAGTGAAATCAGATGAGAAAACTCAATGCAAGTCAACCCACCATATAGTAAAACCCTCATGTAGGATACTTTGAAATCCATCATCAAATATTATAAAAGATCATTGTTTCATAGCTCAAAACATGGTATAAGCTTGAAATAGATCGACATGCGTAATCAATCCACATTTCATAAAACCTCAACATAATTTGTAATCATAATCCATAATAAGATATACCTATAAATTATACAACTTGAAAACATGTAATTTTCATAAAAAGGAAGATTGAGCTCCAAGGGCGAAAGGACCTAATGGAAGAAAACGATATACCTCAAACTTGGGCTTTCTTGAGATGAGCTTGAAGAAAAATTAGAGCTTGAAGTGAATCCTTGAGTTCCAAAGTTAAGCTTGAGATCTATGAAATTTGAATGAGATATATGGTAAGTCTTGGAGAGGTTTTTGTGAGGGTATTGAGTGATACAGTTGAAAATGGCTAAGTATGGTTGTTTTCCCACATAGGTGGGCATGGGGCTGTGACACCAATGCCCTTGGACGACACAGGAAAATTATGGAGAAATTAACACTGGTCCGCATCTAGTCCGTGATTTGAACCCAACAGGAATACAAAATTAACATTGACTTGCGTCCCTGGCGGGTCGCAGCCAGGGCGCGGATTCTCTTTAGAAATCATAAATTACTAAAATTTAATTTTCACTATGGGTCCTCTAAAATTCAAGTTATACCCATCTTCCACTCAATTTTACCCCATGATCGAGAATATGAAGTTGGATTTGCGATATCACGCATGCATTTTGAGATATATGAAAATTACAGTTATGGACATTTCTGAGGCTCAATTTGGGGCGTTTCACATGCATTACATACATACATACTAGCACATTCAAAGTACACATGCATACTTTTATTCCTACATGATTTAAGCATGTAGGGACTGACACTCATCGATATCCTCCACGTGGTTAGCTTTGGATCATTGAAAGAAGAGAGTTGGAGAGTCCTTTAGTCTAAGGACAATATGCGGTTTATATCTTACATATTTTCATAATTTATTCCTCTTTACTTTCTAGTTTGAGGGTGAGCCTTGAACATGTCTTGGCCCCCGTCCTATTCAAGCTTAGAGGTGTTGTTTGTTACTACACTATGTACCTAAAATTTTATGTTGAGATTTTATGGAGACTTATCCCTTAGACTGTATCTCTTATGTTATTATCCCTTAGACCGTATCTCTTATGTTATGCTATTGATTATGGTGGAAAGTTATAAAAGTCCTAAGTCCCTAAATGCCCCTATAGCGTGAGTCATACTTACCCGCCCCTTAGACTTATTTGCTTTGTGATTCATTTATCCTCTTCCTTATAATATCCCCATAGCGTGAGTCCAAAGCCCCTCTTCACTTAGAAATTATTTTCTATGTGCTTATTTATCTTATATTATTTCCTTGAAACCAAGGATGTGCAAACGATATTCTACGAGGCTTGTTTGGGTTGCCTTCACGCCTCCAATTCGTCGTGTCACGTCTAGGCCCTAGGCTTCGGTCGTGACACCAAGTTGGGTCAACTTAATGAGCTTGACAAATTTCAGCTAAGGGCATATTAGAGCTCAGCATTATACAAACAAAGGATGAAATTGAGGATAACATACATTCTTTTTGGTGGGATGTAGGTGGCTATGGAGTAGGGTGAAATCCGAGTTGCTTTTTGTCTATAACTATCCTAAATTTTGATCCCGAGGTTTTCTTGCCTGTGTTCGTTGGCCTCATGGATATTTTATTTTCTGTTGAACCGGCATGTGTAGATGTTTTAGATAATATTTGTAGTATATGGTTGCTAAACTTAGGAAATGTATCTTGCTTTTAATGATTTATGAAATATTTTTGAAAAATTGGTATCCATCAAAATTTTATTGATTAGTAGTTATATTGCAATCATACATGTTTGAATGATTTGGCAATGTTTGTTCTGATTAAGTGAAGGCAAGTTGATACTTGAAGCATGATCTATGAGTCTTTGTTGGCTATGTGTGCAATACCATGTGCATGTGAGCTAATTTTGTTACAGTCATTTGTGGTGTGCCGATTCACAACTTGCCCTGTTACTTTAAGTTGGACTGGAGATTATGTGGATTAGGAAGCGATTTTAGGCCCTTATTCTTTAATTTAGTCCAGTTTGCCCAAATCACAACCCAAATGAAAGAGTTTATCCCTTACTCTGAATGTTTGAGCCTTACATATACCCTTTTCTTTCATAACACCTAATTAGCCTAGCCTTGTTTAGTGAAATACCTTGATATTGACCCTGATCTATCCTTGAGCATTGTGAACCTTGATTGAGGCAAAAAGCCTAAGTTGAGGGTGGCTACTAAAAGTGGCCCTGGTTTGAGGATTTGATATTGTGCACTTCACTGTAGGCTAAAACCCTAATTTGAGGGTGGCCTATGTTGTGGTACAATAGAAAAAATGAGGTACTAAGTTGGGAATAAAAGAAAGAGTAGAAAGTCATGTGTCGGGTAAAAGAAAAGGAAAAAAGATGCCTTAGACTAAGTTGAAAAAGCAAAATAAGTTTGAAAATAAAGTACAAGGTGAAAAATGAAGAAAAAATACCAGAAAAAGCATGAAAGTGAAATAGAAGGGAGAATAAGTTGAGAATGAATGAGTTGGTGAGGTGAAAGTACTTAAAAGTGTGGTCCAAGGTTGGTCCTTAGTCGCAAATTATCCAAAAAGCCATACCAAAGCTGCATGATCCTACGTTACAAGCTTATAAAGTCCTAAAGTGATC
>JAPFFP010044472.1:0-12386 GCA_026153255.1 Solanum medicagineum | reverse complement strand
CAAGAGTCCCAAAACTAATTTGGATCTAAGGATTTTATTCAAGCTTCAAGCCTCAATTTAAATTCTTATTCTAGAAACTCTCCTAAGTCATGATATGTGGGTTTTAGCCATTGGGTTCTTCCACCAATGGTGCCCTAATCTCCTTCTTACTCAACTTGCAAGATTTAAAGTTGATTTTACAAATGGTTTTACTAGTATGAACATGTCTATGAACTATGTTAAAGCTATGTAGAGTTGTGATTGCAATGTTTTGAGCTATAAATCTTGGATCTAATGTAAGATTTGAGGAGGGGTTTTGATTTATATTGCTTGAGGGTGTTTCAAGGTGTTGATTGATGGTTTTACAATGGATTTTCTTGCATGATTTTGCATCTAAATATCATGGTCTTTTACCCCCATTACACCCCCCATGTGTTTGATAAAATGTCCGGCTCGGGTTTCTTGTGGAAATAAAGGTTCAAAGCATGAGATATGATATGATTGATGTTGTGATGATGAAATGAGTTTATATTCATGATGAATTCTATATAAGCTGTTGCATTAGACCATGCCCAATCTTGGGTGTCTAAAAACTGGATAACCAAGGGAAGGGTTAGTACTTCTCCACCTCGTGATGGGGCGGCATCATCACTAACCGAGATAGGGGTTAGTACTCATCAACCGAGGGAAGGGTTAGTACTTCTCCACCTAGCTGATATGGAGGCATTATCACCAATCGAGGGAAGAGTTAGTACTTCTCCACATAGGTGATAGGGCGGCACTATCACCAACCAAGTGAAGGGTTAGTACTTCACCACCTAAGTGATGGGACGGCATTATCACTAACCTCAAGGGGTTTATACCTTGGAAATCTATTTTGGCCTATTCTTCACATATGCTATCATATATGAGCAAGACTTATCTAAGCATGTTTTACTTATAAATTTAACATACATGCCATTTTGCTATACTATGCCTATTGTCTATAGTATGCATTTTGATTATGAAGCCTATCTATTATTGCATTGCATCCCACATACTTAGTAAATTCAAACATACTAATGCACACTGTATGCATATATGATGTTACCATGTAGGAACCGAAGCTCTTATTGATTCTTCTTGCGGCTAGACAGGTTGTTCAAGTTAGCCATTGGTGAGTCCTCCATTCCGAGGACAATGACTATTCTCTTATACTATGTTCTAAGACTATCTTTCTTTTATGTATGTATTAACTATGAGGGTGAATGGAGTTGCTTGTCTTGGCTCCCGCTCTTATCTATGTAGTAAGGGTGTTGTTGGACATGTTATGTATTATGCTTGAGTTTTGACTCACTTATGATATTCAAGCTATTTAAGTTTAAATCTCTCTCTTTCCCTTAGTCCCAATTCCCCTTGTTTATATTTCTTATGTTGTTTTACATTGCTTTTGCAGCCAAGGATGTGTAATGATATCCTATGTGGCTTGTTTAGGGTCCCTTCGGGTTCTCCATTCACCGGTCACGTCTAGGCCCTAGGCTTGGGTCGTAACACCTAGCCCCTAGTCTTCTTCCTCTTCTTGCCTCATCATAAAAAATAGCAGCCACTACACCACCCTACATTGCCCCGTTACTTTTCCTTGCTGCCATTAGTCGTATCTCCAAACCCTTTTTCCTTTTAACCATGATTTCTTCAACATATCTGTAGGACAAATTGAAATACAAAGTAACTTTTCAAATCTCCAGCCTGAAAAAGAGAACTTCAAGATTCTTGCAACCATGGTTGGCACAATCGTCCTTGATGATTTGTGGAGGTTCAAATCTGGATTTTCAATTCCGGAATTCTCCTATAAATAGAGCCATGAGAAAAAACAAAAATAATCAGAAAAAATAGAGAAGAGACACCTAAAGAAAAAGACGAAAAAATATTAGAAAAACACACAAGAAAGAGGTCGGAAAAATAGAGTGAAAAGGAAAGTAGAATTTTTTTTCAAGTGTTCTATCTAAGAGTTTGTTTCATCCTTCTTGTTGGTCTGCTTTGGCCCTGAAGTTTGAGTTCGAATTCGTGATCAAAATCTTTCGACGCTGAAGCATTAATTTGCTGCTCGACACAAGGTAAAATCCGAGCCTCCTCGTTTAGCTTCTATTTTCTTTATGAATCTAGCTTTATGGTTTGGGTATGTTTTTGATCTCTGATGAATATCAAAAATTGTGAAGTTTAACAATTGTTAGATTCTAATGTGATATTTTAAGTTTGAAGATGTATTTAAACTCAACATCTCATTCATGTGATTCATAATGTGGCGTTTTGTCATCATGTTTGAATTTGGATAAACTAATCTTGATTTACTTATCGATTCGCTCTGTTTGGACCATGGCTTATTACTTCTTTTGCCACCCCCCCTCCCGATTTCATAGTTCTTTCATGACTCATGACTAATCATTAAACCTATTTGTAATAATTTGCCTAACAGGATATAGACGTCAGATTCAAAATTATTCATATTATTAGTTTCCTCGTGTTTAGAAGAATCAGGTCTCTAGTTGTTTATTTCTTTAGTCATGTGTCAATTTCTCTTATCTGAATACAATCAGAAACTAGATTAATAAGCTGATTCATTTTGTTTTAACTTATAATGTGTCGGTTCGAGTCTAATTTTTGGGTGCTGACATGTTCTTTAGTTTTTTGTGTCTTTGAAGTTTGAAAGTTGTTGGAGTTCTTTTCTATGTGTATGTTTAAGTCTTCGATCCTTGGTTCTACTTTCATATACTTTTCAACGTGTGGCTTGACAATAAACAGGGGTTAAAATTATTGTATACATATTTATGATCATAGTTGCGTTTTCACTCAAACAAGAGTTGTTGTTTTGCCGCTATGGTCACCTTATACTTGTGCAAATGTGCCTTTCCTTTTCATTGTGAAGTGCCGAGCCTCTCAAGTTCGATGTATGCGTGCATATGTTAGGTTGAAATAATCCCTTAGCATCTAGTTTTAAGAGCACAATGGTAAGTTCAGAATATGAAAGGATAATATTATTCATTAGGTACCTGCATAATTCTACAGAATGTGCAACTATTTGCCTGTTTCAAAACTTTTGCTTCCAAGTTCTTACATGTATAACAAGAATCAAAATAAACCTCACATGAGCTATGTATTTACTGGGCTAGTGGCTTACCTCTAAGTTGCATTCTTCTTTGTGTAAGCTGATGGATATATGTCCTGTTATTCTTCCCTTTGTACTGTTTCTTAAAGCATATTTTGGTTGTGTTTACTTAATTAATTTTGAGTTAATCTATAGGTTATCTGTTAGGATCTTTTATTCATACTCTGGTATGATCAGAGAAATTGCAAAAAGTGTGTTGAAGTGGCTATGTTCACTCTATGCCTATTATAGAAATCTAAAAAAAATGAAAATAAAAGAGTGAGTGTATTTGTTTACATGTTGGAACTGTTTTGTTAAATCGATGTTATCACCTACTCATGTGATGGCCTCTTCCCTCATGGCTAAAGTTCTTCTCCTTATCTTGGATTCTAATCCAAGTGGTGCTTGTTCATCATTTGTACTCTAATTGATCTCCATATAATGTATTCGAACTATACCTCTAAGTTTGAATTATTGTTTAAATAAGTCTTAATCACTGCCTCAATCTTCACTATATGAAATGTTATAAACTTTATGGCTATTTGATTCAAATAACTAGAGTGTTTAAAACCTCTTTCAAACTTGCACCTCTTCTCTAGCTAACTTATCACTGTTGGACGAAAGTTTGTTGTAATTTTGCCGAAGCATAAAACTGTACATATATTACTTTTTTCTATTGGTTTGCTACACAATTACTATTTCTTATATTTCCTTTGTCTTTCATGTACAATCAGAGAGTTGGAGTTCTCATTCGTTTTGGCCCAAAATATGGGCCAACAGCTACTAGGATCACCCTTCGGAGTCTCGTAAATTAGGAGTCAATGTTTCTTTGGCTTGTCCTGTCATCATTTGATTAGATTTATTTTTATACTAGTTGATTAATATTATTTTATGTGACTGTTAATATATTGGCTAACTTTCTTTATTGTTTGAAGATTATGTTGTGAATTAGTGTTATTTGCTAACGAATCTAGTGTTGATATTTATAACCTTGATAGATATTTTTTTGAAATAGGCCAAAGATTTTTATAAAAATTTCTCATAAATTTTAAATATTCCAACGTAATCAAGGCCCAAATAATCACTTTTAGCAATGAGGTATTTATCGTAATGAACATTGACCCTATATTTTATAAAACCAATATAGTTATAGAATGAATCCAAATAATTATGCTACTTGAGGTTTTAAACTAGTTTTCTTAAAATACAATATAATGTTACCATTTGGATTAATTTAAACTCCTTTAGTTGATTTTCTGAAAATTAATACATATTTGGTCTATCTTAGTTTCGTTTGATTAATTTCTTTGTAAGACATTATTATATCATTTTAAAACTAAATATGACTCAAGTATTTTGTTAGCTTCTCTAATTTAATAATTTAAAGTTTTAAAATTTTCTTAACATATTCAAATATACAAGATATGTAAATGTATACGTTATACATAAGGTACGTATTCTTATCTACACTTGGTACACTATTATACAAATCATATTATTATCCTTTTATGAATGTTAGTTACTTATAAATAAAATATAAAATTTTACATCTTATCATTTCACAAAGTATAATTATTGTTATTTTATCACCATAAATAAAATAATGAACCGCGTATGTTTTATAACAACGTTCACAAATATATCTCATAACAAATGCGTATAAGACAATAAGTTTTACATAAATTTTAACATTCTTTATATTGTCTTAGTTTATGTTATTTCATCAATTTATTTATTAAAATATCAATGTTACTTAATTTTACTCAATTTGCGTATATTATTATATTTTATACCTTATCCATTATTTATTTATTTATTTATTAATAAGTTCTCACGCCCAACATTTCAACCTATTGTTCACAATAAGTTTTATATGCTCATCTATTCCATATGATTTTAAATAAACATCTATATTTTTCTAAACTTTTTTATATCTTTAGTTTATTCATTTGTTACTTAGTTCCAATCTAATTGTATAGTAAACGTGTCATTATTAAAATTTTTCTACGAATATTGTAGACATACATATGACATACTTTGTATTTTTGTTCTTTTTATAATTCATGAGATTTTCTTATCACTAAATTCAAGATATAAAAAATGAATAATTTTCACGAGTTATTTCTCCTAAACAAGGTTTAAGGACTATCTTTGGATAAGCTCTGAGGGATACCTAACACCTTCCCCTCGAGTAACCAAAACCCTTACCGAGAATTTTTTCTGGTTTCGCAAATAAAACAGAGTCTACATTTTCTTAAAATGATTTTCCTAATATTTTCCTTAAAATTAAGTGGAAATTCAAAATATTTTTTTTCAAAAACTAGAGAGCATAGCCGCATGATGTTGCGAACTATTTCGACCGGTTCGAAAATGGGGCGCGACAATTAGAATCAAGAAATTTGATAAAAATAGTTTTGGGGCTCAACAGGTAGAAGGACTTATGGATGGAAGACCCACATACCTTAAGCTTGAGATTTTATTGAAAGGGTCTTGAAGAAGACTTGGGCTTCTTGAATTCCAATAAGAGTTCTTCAAAAGCTTGAGATAGAATGGAAGATTCTGTGAAGATAGGGAGGAACTTGAGAGTATTTTTTAGATTTCTAGGGCTTCACTAAATAATGCAAAATTATCATCGATATAGGCATTGGGTTATTAGCCAAATGCCCTCAGCTGAAAAAGAGGAATTTTTGAGAATTTTTGTCCTATAGCGTAGCAAGTCCGCGACACGGACTTGTCACTGACCCTACTAGTTTGTGCAATTTCATCCAAAATATTTTGACATGGGCAACCTATATCTTGGAGGTAGCCATTTTTACACTCAATGTTTCCCTCTAAACAAGAATATTAAAGTCAGATTTGCGAAATTCTACACAAATTTAAAGATATTTAAACAAATGCATCATAGGTTCTTTTCGAGCTACATTGAGGGGTGTTACAATGTATTCCCTTGGGATGATAACTTAGCACCGAATGAGATTGGAGGTGGGGGCCTGACCTAAGGGGTCCTTATATAAAGTCTCCTTTCTCATAACTATGCACCACCATAGGTTCATGTTTATTTCCTTTTAGGGAATGATGATGTATGTATGTGTAACACCTCCTATTGAAATTGGCAGAGTTCGTAAGGTGAGGTTATGGCTACCTTTCGCAAGTATTCCACTCTTTCTCTAGTGTAGAGAAAACATCAAGATTGCAAGTACTAGCTCACTTGGTCTTATATGTTGGTTGAGTTCCCATCCCCACTATGTTTAAAGTATTATGGCATTCATGCATCATGGATTTAAGGCATATTGTTATGATTTTCTTTCCTATATACTTCCTTCTATATATATGTGTGCCCTTGTCATCTAACATTGATTTGCAGGTTCTCATGTTCATAAGCTTTGCATGTCCACATACTTATTACATTCAAATGTAATAACACATAATTTTTTCCTACATGATCTAGCTATGTAGGCACCTGAGACTTTTCTCATTCACCTCTTCACGACTAAATTTGGTCGTGAAAGTTTACTTGTGGTGAGTCCTTTATTCCAAGGATAATACCCGCCTTCTATCTACCTACTTTATGTTATGGATATCTTATAACTTTACTTTCAAGGTGAGCTCGTGACACTTCTTGGCCCCCCGTCCTATCCATGACTTAGAGGTATTGTTGGACATTGTGTAACTCTATGTACAGGCTTGATATGTTTGATGCTTATAGAGGTTGTGCATGTCTTATGTTATATATATGTTCTTATGATTTGATATGAACCCACCCCTTATAAATTCTTCTAATGATTGTTTGATGGCAAGTCCCGTGTTCCCTATCCCCATAGCTTGAGTCTCGACTTCTTTTCCATTAGATTTAATTGTTCAATTGTGTGACAAAGAATCCCATACCCTCTTATCCAATAGATTGATTGCAAAGCCCTTATCCATTAGTATCACTTGGTAATGTTTGAATTAGTTTCTGAACAAATGATGTGTATATGGATGTTATAAGGCTTGTTTGGGAACTTTTGGGTTCTCATTCACTATGTCACTCCTAGGACCTAAACATGGGTCATGACAATCTTGGTATCAGAGCACTAAAGTATTAAAATGATCCTTGGAGTCCAACATGTTGCGTCAAGTAGAGTCCTATTCATGGGTGTGAAGTGCACCATACTTATGAGTAGGAGACTATTGATATGCAACCAAAATATAACTTTTTTGATGCTTTAAATTTAGAATTTTGTGTGTTCCCAAAGACATGTTAGTAGGTTTGATGTATGTTTTGTTGATTTTTTAGAACTTTAGGAATTGGGATGATTTTGGGCCAAGTTATATAGATTGCAGATTTTTGATGACTCGCAAATCCTTCTATGGGTCATGGTTTAGTCCATGGGTCGTAGGTTGGTTTCATAGCTTAGATCCAATGAAAGGCTGATTTTCAGATGTTGGCGATACATGTTTTTAGATGAGCCGTAAACCATTTGACGACTCATATACCTGTCCATATGCAGAAGATCAGAAAATATGCTTAAGTGCTGAACTGTTACCAGACAAAGACTCCTATGGATTATAAACCTATTTGTGCCTTGAGGATTATAGTTTTGAGGATTTGTTGAAGAGTTAACAGTCGAAACCCTTATAGGATGTAAGCCAGAAGAGGGCCTAAGATGAGTTTGTATGTGGAAGACAGATTTTGTCCATTGCAGTCTTCGAGGGCCAGTTAGGGGCCATGATTTCATCTATGGCCCGTAACTATGTTCGTCTGATTTCCCAATTCCAATTTTTTTATTTCATTTAGCATTTAGCTTTCACTTATTATAAATAGGTTTTTAGGTCGTTTTAGATATAAAGAGAGAGAGAGAGAGAGAGAGAGAGAGAGAGAGAGAGTAGTTAGAACATCAAGGACTAATTACTTGTAATTATTACTTTGTTCTTGGAGATTACTTTCGATTTTACATTCGAGCTATAACATCGTTATTCTTATGAAGATTTAGGATTTTGTTTTCTTCAATTTATCTTTGTAATTGCTTATTATGCTATTCCATAACATGATTTCATCATCTACAATGAACATGATTAGCTAAATCCACAACTAGAATTGTGCGAACCATGAAGAACTAACAAAGTAAAAACCAGATAATTCATAATCCATTGAATGTGTGCACATTTATTAATTATATCTTCGATATAAATGCTTTTTAATGGTGGAAAATATTAGAACTCAGCTAATTCTTACTAGTTAGATCAAGGGAGATAATGAATAGAATAAGGGATAATTAACAAGATTCGATATGACTACTCTCATCTAATCAACCTGAATGGATCAGGGGATGGTTGTATTGGGACAAGGTAAGGGTTAGTAATGTAACACCTCAGGGATAGATCAAATCACGTGGTGAAATTTTCCTAGCACCTGGATCAAAGGGTTAGGTGAACATAACTTACTAGTTCTGCATGCGACACACTAGAAAAGGTTACGATTATCTGGCTATACTGAGTGAGGAATTCATGGGAACACAATACTCTAGTTACTTCTCTCACTGATTTCACAACACTTCACTTGACGGTTTGACTCTAGTTTAGGCTTATCTATTGCATTTACACCCCCCCTTTTTAGGAAATAAATTGTCATGACCCAAAATTAAATAGCAACTAAAGGAGGATAAAATAAAGTGAAAACAGCTCAAATAACACAAGAAATCTCCCAAAACCTGGAATCATGAGAACAAGAGCATCTAAGTACCGCGAAAGGATAAATACAACTGTCTCAAATAAGATACAAGGTTGTCTCATAGTATCTGATACAAGTCTGAGATAGAATTAAGTGAAAGGAAAGCTCAAACATCTATGGTGACTCGAAATCTGACCCTCACCGCTAAGATCTGGATGGATGGATAATAACTCATCTAGAGTGATCAGTTACCTCTGTATGGGTCTCGTCTGCAGGGAGGAAACAAAGTAGAAATAAGTACACCAAAATATACCTAGTACGTTCAACGACTGGGTAAGAGAAATCAAAACAAGTATATGATAATGAAGAATACTATCCCAGCATCCAAAAGGGTTAGTACACAGTAAAATATATACATAATAATGAATTAAGGTATCTTCAACATCCAATAATTCCTTACAATGATAAATGTGAATCTGATGTACAACTCATCAGTCCAAATGTCAAGTGTTTCATTGCCTTGTCACTTGCCCATGGTCAAGGAAATATCAGAATGTGCTACTATTCCACCTACTCATCGTTAAGGAAATATCAAAATGTCTCCACCTTTCCACCTGCACGTGGTCAAGGAAATATCAGAATGCCTCCACCTTACCACCTGGTTGTTGTCAAGGAAATATTAGAATGTCTCACCTTGCAACCTGCTCATGGTCAAGAAAATATTAGAATGTCTCCACCTAACTCGTGGTCAAGTTATGTAATGTATGAATCTCATCCTTGCCTCCTGCTCTGGTCAAGGGGGTGGTACCGATGTGAAGCATAATACCCTTGCCTACTACTGGTCAAGGGAAAAGCACAAACAACATACACTAGATGTAAATTAGTGATGCAACCCAGATATGCATGTAAAACATGTTGAATAGCATTACAACAGGAATACCGATGCATGAAACTCATAATAATCATATGTACTCAAAAAATAATATCAAGTGTCATGGCTAATGCCCAAACCATTAACATGTTTTAGATCATCATGATTATATCAATAGTCAAGAGTATTAATAATACCAGACCTTACTCGTCCCAAGTATGCAAGAATATCAATAATACCAGACCTCACTCATCCCTATATTGCAAGAATGTCAATAATACTGGACCTTACTCATCCCAATCATACATATACGCCTCAAAGATATCTCAACAACCATTGATTACCACATAATTACGCAAATAGTCTCACAAGTCTCATTTAGTTACTTTTAATCTCAAATCATCTTCATTCCATCATATTTCATCTCAGTTCATCAAAAAGATCAAAGTTATACCATAATTTGGCTCAACCGAAATCACATTTCCAACATATCATCTTGATTACACAAAGATATCTAGATCTCACCATTGTCATATGAACATGATCAATAACTCAAATCCAGTGCCCGAAAAGCTTAGCCGAATCTACCTCAATGCCGATGCCTCACTCGAACAAGCTTTCAATCAACTCTAGTTTCTAAATGATCCCCTAATCCATCAATCACTACCAATAATAGGCACTACACATCAAGAGATGAAGTTTGATACCCATACTAACAGAATTTAGGCTTAGGGGCAAAACAGTCAAATTTAGGATTTAAATCCAAAGTTCCCAAATTTGAAAATAAATTTAAAATCGAGTTCTACACAAAAAATGAAGCTCGTGGGTTAAAATTCCACAAAAATCAAATTTAAATTGAATGAGTAATTAACATTCAAATTTTGAAAATCATGGTCTAAAAATCCTCACTTTTGTAAATTGAAAATCATGAAATTACATACAAAATCAAGAGAAAACTTATGGAAAATACTTAGAATAGTGGTAGAAACACTTACCCGATAAAATTCTTCGAAAATCTTCCTTCAAAATCACCCAAAAGCTTTGAAAGTTCAAAAATGGAGTAAAATTGGTGTTTTCCAATTTTAATACTGCCCAGTTATAAAATGTTCTCCACAACCACGGGTGGCATCTCGCAAACGCAGGGATGACTGTCAAAAAGACCTCCGCAATCACAAAGACCAACCCGTGAATGCAAATAGTAAATTTGAGAGGGCTACTCACACACATGTACACTCCGTGGACGTGGACCAGACCTCCATGAATGCAGAGTGTAACCTCACCCAAACCTCTGTGAAAATGGAGAAGTAAATCACTTGGACCAGATATCGGTAAAATCAACAATGCCCAGTCCAATTCCCTATTCGGAATGGACCCTCAAAACCTATCAAGAATTAGAATTTCATAAATTTTGTATGTAACCATATCAAAAACAGTGATTCGGACTCAACAGAATTATCAAAAATTGATTTCAAGGCCTCCTCGCCATATTTACCAATGCAACTCGATAAAACTAGTTTAAAACATCAAAAACCAAAACCTCCCTTGACAACCCCAAAAATTATTCCGAGACTATTTCCAGTGTTACTTTCACCATTTGCAACTATTGGAACTTTCAAAATTTTGATCCGAGCTTCAAAACTACAAAAGTTTACCAAAGTCCAGAAACAACTAAAATCAATACTTTGGGCCAAAAAAACTCATTTTAACTCTGAATTTAATTTTGTATCTAATAGTTTAGTTTTGACGTCTTGATCCAACACTCGAAACTCACAATGGTACAAACATTCACATTTTCAACAAGTTAAGCTTCCAAAATTGCCTAAACTCGTATTTTTTCAATTTTTAAAACTCAGGATTTCAATTCCAACCATCCAAATAGCTTAAATTAGGCCCAAAGAAACTTACGAAAGTGTAAAATAGTTATTTTCACGATAACGCCAAAATGATCAACCCGGTCATTACATTATTTATCAGTAATAATAATGTTAGTCCTCGAACATAAAATGAAGAAAAGTACTTGAAGCCCAAAAAGGCTACGCTATCTAGCATGCATGCTAGACTTCAACTCCTAAGTAACCTCATCAATAGAATGATGCCGCCACTGAACCTAGGAGGTATATCTTTGGATTTCAATCTCTGGACCTGCCTGTCCAAAGTAGTTATAGGCTCATCTTCGAAGGACAAATCTGGACCCAAGTTAACAGAGTCATGAAAAATCACATGGGACTCATCTGGACTATACTTGCGGAGCATAGAAACATGAAAAATAGGATGTAGTAATGATAATCTCGATGGTAATGCCATCTCATAGCCAACCTCACTAACTCTCCTCAACACCTCAAATGGACCAATGAATCTGGGACTAAGCTTGCCCCTCTTCTCGAATCTCATGACACCCTTCATGGGTGAAACTTGTAGACACACACTGTCACCAACAGAGAACTCAAGAGGCCTAACCCTCTGGTCCTCAAAACTCTTCTGGTGACTCTAGGCTGTTAAAAGTTTACTCTGAATCAAACAGGCTCAATCCATGGCATCTCTTAGTAGATCCATACTCAACACATCTGCTAAACTTGAATCAAACCATCCAATGGGTTATCTACATGTCACGCCCAAAGTCCCGTTAAGGTGGACTGACACCTGTTACCGATAACAATCGGGAGAACTAACCTTTATCCCTGCACTTTTTATACATATTATAAGGGATTTCTACATTCAACATGCCTTTAAGAAAGTAAACAGTAATAATAAGCCAAAAGGAAATA